>JAOQMP010076167.1:0-19482 GCA_027563575.1 Erythroxylum pedicellare | reverse complement strand
ATAGGTAGTACCAAAAAAGGGCGGTATCATAGTAATGAGAGATGAGAGTGATGAACTTATTCCATCAAGAGTTCAAAATGCTTGGAGAAGGTGCTATGACTATAGGAAGTTGTTCACTACCATTTCATATCACTCATTTTAAATTTAAAATACCAAAAATAAGTCCTTTACGTTTATTCTAATTTATTGTAAATTTTAGTGGTAATTGATCAAATCACACCCTATTCTATAGTTTAGGCTGCATTGCATTTAGTTACTTAGGAATTTAGTTCCACTTTGTTTTGGTTCCTCAGAGAGAACGACCCAAGGTTGCATTATATGTAATCCTTGGTTAAATTTTGAAGTAACCCTAAGGTGACATCGAATTTAAGGTTATTTCACCTTCCTTTCTATTAAATATGACTTTTGAAAATTTTCTCATATGTGAAGGACTTCCATTCTTTCACCAATGGATGGAAGAAGGAATAGGTATTACAAAGTAAAGGAAGTTGCAGTAGCACATTGATGAAAAAATGTCTACAAAATTAATGAGTTGAAAAATAAGTCAACAAGTAAATGAGAAAGCTATAAATAACACCACATTGTTGAAATCTTAAGGACACCGTCCATATACTCAAAATGCATGCATAAAATGACCAAAATCTTTATGCAAATTTCTTAGTATTTTTCTATGATTTTCTTTGCTCCATCTACCTATAAATGCATAGAGTGGATGAAGCTTTAGAGATAGAACTCTCATTTTTGTTGTTGTGTGATTACACAACACTTAAGAGAATTTCTTCCAAGAATTTTAGTAATACTCTTATGTTGTATATTTGTGAGATTATTGGGTTTACTTTGGGATTTGTGTTGAGAGTTAAAGGACATAGGAAAAATTATCAAACTATGTAAGTTTATCTTGTAAATTTAATTTAGATTTTTTTTACTCATTCTCATCTTGAATTATTTAGACAAAAATATTTGTGCCTAGGATTTATACCCAACAAGTGGTATCAGAGCCTATTTTACTTTGTAGTCTAAAATTTTCAATCATATATAATACGTATGAGATTAAGAAATTTGATGGATCTACTAATTTCCTTCTTTGGCAAGTCAAGATGGAAGCAATCTTGACACAGAAAGGATGCAACAAAGTGTTACTAGGTATTAACAAAATGCCTATTTCTTTGACGATGGAGCAAAAATAAGACATGGATGAAAAAGGCTATGAGTGTTATTAAATTAGCTTTAGTTCATAATGTCTTGTGAGAAGTTATGAAGGAGAAATCAACAGAAGCTATGTGGTTGAAGTTAGAGTCTAGATGAAAACTCTCACCAATAAGTTGTATAATAAGTCCTGTCTTTATGTGCTCCAACTAGAGGAAGGTACATCGATTAAAGCTTGTATAGATGAGTTTAATTCAATTGTCTCATATTTCAAAGCCCTTGACATTGAAATCGGTGAAGAAGATGAAGCCTTACATTTACTAAAGTCTTTACCACCTTCATATGCTCACTTACGTGACAGCTTGATGTATGGCAAGGAGACTATTACTATTTAGGACATCATAAGTGCTTTATTTTACAAAGATCTTATAGAGCGGCAAGTTGCTCATGCTAATAATAACAACTAAGGAGATGTTTTAGTAAGCGAGGAATGCCTCGAGAGAAAAATGTTACTGGAAGTCAAGAGTCTAGATCTAAGTCAAAGAAAAGATTTGTGACTTGTTATTATTGCAAGAAAAAAGGGCATATCAAGTTTAAGTGTGAAAAGCTCAGGGAAGAAAATGTTCAAGGAAGTGACCGAGGTAAAGCCAATTTTGCTGATGAACCTCAAGATGCCAAATTTACTCTCACTATCGCAACCAACATCTCTCTTTGAAACTCTTGGATCATTGGTTTAGGATGTTCTTTCCATATGTGTCATAATAAGGACTAGTTCTCCACCTATGAACCATTATATGATGGAATTTTCCAACTGGAGAATGATTACAAGAGCAGAGTTTTTAGTGTAGGCTCAATTCAAATAAAGATGTTTGATGGAACTGTAAGGACATTGTCAAATGTACGACATGTTCTTGACATAAGGAAGAACTTGATTTCCGTTGGCATGCTTGATAATCTCATATGTAAATGCTTATCTGAAGGTAGAGTTATGAGGACATCTAAAGGCACCATTTGTGGTGTTGAAAACACACAAACTATTTTCAAACTTATATGTCTTACTTAAAGATACAGTAACTGGTTTGGTATCAGTTTCTTCATCTATAGTAGATTCTAAGACAACCAAATTGTGACAAATAAGAATAAGACACGTGAGTGAGAAAGGATTGGATATGCTTAGCAAGCAAGGTCTTTTATGCAATCAAAGCACTAGCAAGGTGGAGTTCTATGAACAATGTGTTCTTGGAAAGCGTAATAGAGTTAGTTTCTCCTCCACCATTCATCAAACTAAGGATGTTTTGGATTACATTCATTTAGAACTATGGGGTCCTTCTCAAACCCGATCTAAAAATGGAGCCTGTTATATGCTCACTTTTATTGATGATTATTCGTAGAAGACATGGGTGTATATTTTGAAGTACAAAGATAAAATGTTCCTACACTTCAAACATTGGAAGGCCATGGTAGAGAAGCAGAATGGAAAGAGGGTTAGGTGACTTAGAATAGATAATGGCCTTGAGTTCTGTTCATTTGAGTTTGAAGAGTATTGCAAGAATGAGAGGAATGTGAGACACAAGACCGTGAACACACATCTCAACAAAATTGTGTCGCTAAATAGATAAATTGTACCATCTTAGAAAGACCTCATTATATGCTCATGGTGCTAGGTTGCCTAAAAGTTTTTTAGGTAGAAGCATTAACAACTACTTGTTACCTAGTTAATCGCTTACCAACTTTTGCCATTAATTTCAAAACTTTAGAAGAAGTTTGATTTGATAACCCTTAATTATTCTTATATGAGAATATTTGGCTGTCCCGCTTACGCTTATGTTAATGATGGGAAACTTTAGCCTAAAGCCATAAAATGCATCCTTCTTAGTTATTAGTATGGTGTAAAAGGATACAGATTATGGTTTGAAGATCCTAAATCTCCCAAATTATTGATCAGCTAGGATGTTACCTTTAAAGAGTTAGTGATGCTTTGTAAAGGAGAAGCAGTTATGCTTCCTGGCCAAAACGAGACTAGCAGTAAGGAGAAGATAGAATTTCCATCGAAGGAAACTTCTTTGAAAGAAACTGAAGAGGTAAATGAGGAGTGTGAAATACCTCATAGTTTAGTACGAGAGGAAGCTCACTCTATCACCAAGGAATGATCAAAGAGGAATGTAAAGAAACTTGAAAGACTGATTGAAGAAGTTTCTTTTGCACTATCAATAACAAAGGAGATAATAGATGTCAGTGAGCCATCCACATATGAAGAAGCTATCTTTTATGAAGACTCTACAAAATGGTTAGTGGAAATGGAAGAGGAGATGGAATCACTTAACCACTAAAAGGGAAAAGGATCATTGGTTACAAGTAGGTCTATAAGGAGAAAGAATCTACAACAGCAAATGGTGTTAACTACAAGGCACGACTTGTTGCAAAAGGGTACAGTAAAGTAGCTAGAGTTGACTTCAATGATGTCTTTTCTCCTATAGTAAAGCATTCTTCGGTTCATGCTTTATTTTCTCTAGTTGCATTACATGACTTAGATTTAGAACAACTCAATGTCAAAATTGTATACTTACATTGTAAGTTAGAAGAGAAGATTTACCTGCATCAGCCTAAAGGCTTCACGGTTGAGGGAAAAGAAGATCATGTTTTCTTATTAAAAAAGTTGTTGTACAGTATGAAACAGTCTCCTCGACATTAGTACAAGTGTTTTGAAGCTTTTATGAAGCAAGTTGGTTACTCTAGGAGTAACTATGACACTTGTGTATATTTTAGAAGGTTATCAAATGGATCCTTCATTTATTTACTACTTTATGTAGATGGCATGCTCATTGCCTAAAAAATATGATGAAGATCAACAAGTTGAAGGCATAGTTAGCAAGTGAATTTGAAATAAAGAATCTTGGGGCTACTAAGAAAATTCTTATCATGGAGATTATCCGAGATCGACATAGTGATACTTTGCATTTAACTTAAAAGAGCTATTTGGAGAAGGTCATGGATTGATTTGAAATGATAAATCGGTCACTACCCCACCTGCTGCTCATTTCATGTAACATCCCGTTCTCCTATTAAGAGCTAGAATCAAAAAATACGATACATGTGAGATCAATGAGAGATTAAGAAAATTACATTTTCATGCTCATGCATATTGTTAGCATATGTACACGTGAATTTGAATTTTTGCACACATTAAAATGATTGTACATACATTCATTGACATTCTGGGTATAATTGTTTATAAATGAGATTATATTGAGAATTGTGATTTTTATATGTTGAAAATTGATTTGGATAGTGTATTTAGTGATTTAGAATTTTTTGTAAATTTTCTGAAATTTTGGGTAATTTTTGGACTAGGAAAAATGCCAAGTGGCAAGACAAATGATAAATGGTAGTAGAATTTACTATTAATTGGCAATGGAAATTTTGATAAATGACTTAGAGATTTATTTACAAGTGTCATTGAAAATTCGGAGTCAATTAGATTAGAAATTGGAGACAAAATGTACTAGTTAAATAAAAGACCAAGAAGGGACCATGAGAAAGTGACATATGGCATTTGCCACACTACTTGTTTAAATCACAATATTTATTAAGTGAAAGACCCACCTTTGGTCTTTCACTTGCTGTTTTCTCTTCCTTTCGTTAGCTTCATTTCTTCATCTTCTTATTCTTCTCTTCTCTTCTCCTAACTCACGACACTCACCAATCCTCACAACTTGTGATTTTATGCCAACTCCTTCATTTCTTTCCTTAAGATCTTTATTCTCTCTTCTTCTTGTCACAAGAAAAACCTAATCTCTTCTTCATAAATGAAGATGATCTTGGGATGTCTGGGAGTTAGGGTCACGCTTCAAAGTTTGGAGCTAAAATAAGTAAGTGATTTATTAAGGATCTTTATGGTTTATTTTATAAACGTATTTGTGATGATCATTAGAGATAGCTTAATAGGTTAACGAAGTTGAAAATATGATGAAACATTGATGAATTTATAGATATGTTTTGATAATTTGTTTTGTTGTTGTGATTAATGATAGATTATGTACTATTTATAAATGATTAATAGTGAAAATAGTGATTGAATAAGAACTGAAAGTTGATAAACAAAGAGATGTGTTTACGACCTTTTTTGTGTACATGATGAGTAATAATAATTTATGATTTGTTAAATTGGTGTTTTTAAGATAGATTAGTTGTGAAAATGATGTTTAATGAGAATTGGAAGTTGATGAATATAGAGATGAGTATATGACTTGTTTTGTGTTAATGGATGAGTGTAGAAATGAGATTGAAGGAGTGATCCAATTATGTTCTGTTTCTGTTTAATGACCACATATGGATCATGAATTATTTATGGATGATAATTAGTTGAAATAGAGTTGAGAATGAGGAGTAAATGAAGTAGCAATGGGTGATTTATGTACAAGTTATGTTAGGTATAAAATCTAGAAAGTTTGAAGATGATTGACTAGAAAATGTTTACTGAGTATGCTTTAGTCTTTTAGCTATACTTTTACTCTAGTTATCCAAATGAGATGATTCTTAATTTGGATTAAACTAAAGACATATAGCTACATTTTTCATGAAGACATAAAATTTAAATTCTGTCTTTAAGAGTCTCAAAATTTGATATGAAATTGGGAACTGGGTGCAGTACACTGTTGGATGAATGTATATTTTGTATTCTGATTCGGGGGAAAACTGTATTGATCTAGGAAGATTTTGATGAAATTGTCTTCATGAAAATTGTAGATCTTTCTTTTAGCTTTCCAACGGTATAAAGTATGAAAATTTTAGATATCAGAGTTGAGTGATATGATCATTTTAAGTTATTAATGTTGCACACGATGTATAAAAGCCTCTGTTGTGATCGCAAGGAAGGAAAGGTTTGATCCCACACCCTAGGAATAGCCTGGGGTGCGATCGTAACAAGGAGAGGTACGATCGCACTCATTACTTCACCCATGTTCTGCCACCTGAAGGGTGTTGAAGTTCTGGACATATCTGATTCTTTTCGCGCTAACTTTGTCATCCAACCTCCAAATGAAGTTATTCTTAAACCAATAGATTCCTAACACATTTTTCTATCTCCCTATAAAAATTGGTAGCATTCTGAAATGATTTGGAAAAGATTGATTGAAAGAAAGTGAGGAAATTTGTTGGAATAGTATGAATAGGTATGATTTTACTGAACATGTTTGGGTATTTCGGTTATATCTTATTCTGTAGTCATCCTAATGAGATGATTTTGATTTAGAGTAAACTAGAGACACAGGGATACAAATTATCTGAAGAGTTTGAATTTTGATTCAGTCTCTAAGACTTTCAATTTTTGGAAGGAAGTTGAGTATGGTGTACTGTTTTAGAATGAGAACAGTCCGAAAATATTTAGAGTATAACTTTTAAAATACTAAACCGAATTGAATGATTTTGGTGTCATTAGAAAGTCAAGACAATGGAAACATTTTTATAGAAGAAAATATTGCCAAATTATTTCGTTTACATTGTCTAATTGATCATGGAAAATCGACCTGAAGGTTTAGAATTTTAGAGAATTTATAAGAAGAAATGAGAGTTTAGATAATGTGTGATCTTGTAATGATGGAATGACATTAGTGAATGACTTATTGATATCAAAGTACCAAAGGTATGAGTTTGTTTGGGAATAAAGATATTCATATGATTGAAGTTGTGATTAAAAGAAGAGGAGTAAAGTGTATCAAGTTAAAGTGAATGAGAAATTGTTATTTGTGAGAGCAAATAATGCTATAAATGAAAGGACGAGTAATTGAGTTATAAAATGTGAATGTGGATATAGTGTAAGATTTGAAAATATACCCAGGATTGTCATTGAGCATGCATTGTAATTATTTTGTATACACATTTGTGCATAAATAAATGTCTATAATTATGCAAAGTTATTAATGTTTGTGTGCAATATGTATATTGCATAATTTGGAGGTGTATGATAAATGTCCGTATTCAGACGTTTTTAGAATTGGAAGCAAATACTAATCTGGAGCATACTATAAGTTGACCCAGATAGTCTTACTTTATTATTTGTTTGTTTATATTATGAATTTTGTGATTATGAATGAGATGTGAATGTGATTGTTCTAATTTCGGACAGTAAATGTCTGAGGAGTTTGCTAAATGTAGAGATGTCGAAGTGCTACTTGTATGTGAACTTGATGAAATAAGTGATACATGATTTGAATATTAAACATCCGCATATGAAAGAAAAGTGATTCTTAACTTTAATGTTGAATGCCGGACTAAGGTCCGATGATAAGTGAAAGTGAATAATTGATCATATGTGATTGATGCATTTCATTATATAAATGCGTGAAAGATAAAGGCAGTTGTGACCGTAGTAGCCATCGAAAAAGAGCTTAAAGCTCAGACTGTGAAAAAGAGTCGAGAGCTCAGAAAATGTATAAGAGCTAAAGGCTCACTATGTAAAATGAGCCCGGTATCCATAATAGATACGAGACAGTTATCAATGAGCCCGATATCCAGAATAGATATAAGACAATTAGGCATTCGGTCACAACAAAGTAATAAGTGTAAAGTGAGTCTCATGTGTACTGCATCTGCCTGATATGAATGATTATAATATGTTAAATGTAAAATGTGAAACGATGGATCAAGTGTATGTGATTCAATGTGATTATTAGATAAATGATGTGAATTATGTGTATGTGACTGAGTGAGCCATCAAGGATGGTCACTCACTGAGTTCGCAAAACTCACCCAAAATTTGCAATATTTTTTCAGGCTCAGAAGAGTTACTTCATTGGGTAAACGGGAGTATAACCACTGCATTCAAGTATGAGGTAGAGGATGGGATCATTTTACATCTGCATTTGTATATTCTTTAATTTGTTTCAAATTGAGTATTTTGAAATTTTTTTACTATACGTATATGAATGATTTTGCAATGACATGAAATTATGAATACAAGTATTTTGTACTTGTAATGGGCCCAAATGGCTATTGAAATTCTGATGATTGTATTACTGTGATTGAAAAAGTTTATGATTTAAATGGGCCATTTCGATTATTCATTTTCGCATACGTGTGTGTTAAGTTTCAATGAGTTTTGACTGTTCTAGCATGTTGCCCTTGTGGGATATGTATTCAGACATCACTCAGGATGTCGGGTACATCTCTTGCGGGAGTGGGGTGCTACATTTCAAATTATCAGCTGCTCAATCTCCTCAAACAAGTGAAGAAGAGGAACTCATGTCTCATGTTTCTTATGCTAGTGTAGTTGGAAGTCTCATGTTTCTTATGCTATGAAGTGCATATGTCATGATATTTCACATGTTGTTAGTGTGGTCAGCATATATATGGCTAATCCTGGAAGAAAGCACAAGAAAGAAGTGAAATGGATTTTACAATATCTGCAAGTTACCACTAATTCTTATTTATAGTTTAGACTTTTAAATATCTCTCTTGAAGGCTTTGTTTATTCAGATTTTATTGGTGATCTTGATAAAAGAAGACCAATTACTGGGTATGTCTTTGCACATGGACGTTGTGCAATTAGTTGGAAGGCATCATTATAACCTATTCTTACGTTATATACAACTGAGGTAAAGTATATTGCTTTCACAGAGGTAGTCAAGGAAACAATTTGGTTGAGAGGCTTACTTGGTGACCTCATTACAATAGAAGAAATGATAATAGTCCATTGTGATAGTTAAAGTGTTATTCATTTGAATAATGTATCATGAAAGGACTAAACATATTGACATTAGGTACTATTTTATTAGAGATATTGTCACCACTAAGAATATTGTGGTGAAGAAAATTAGTACTACAAAGAATCCTACTGATATGCTAACAAAGATTCTCCTTACTGCTAAGTTCAAAAACTGATTGGGCTTAATTGGTGTCTGTTAAAATTGAAGATCCCTTCGGGGCAGTGTGGAGAAGGTGAAGAAGTATTATAGACTTAACTAATTTTGAGCCAAGGGGGAGATCATTGAAAAAATGCCTACAAAATTAATGAGGATTTGAAAAATAAGTTAGTAAGTAAATGAGAAAGTGATAAATATCACCACATTGTTGACATCTTTAGGACATCGTCCATAGACACAAAATGCATGCATAAAATGACCAAAATCTTTATGCAAATTTCTTAGGAATTTTCTAAGACTTTCTTTGCTCCATCTGCCTATAAATATATAGAGTAGATGAAGCTTTAAATATAGATCTCTTTTTTTTTTATTGTGTGATCATACAACGCTTAAGAGAATTCCTTCTAGAAATTTTAGGAATAATCTAGTGTTGTATATTCGTGAGATTACTATGTGTACTAGATTTGGATTGAGAGTTAAACGCTAACTTGTTTATATTCTCCATTTTTGTTAGTAAATTAGTTTTCTTATCTTGGCTCGTGGATGTGGACAAAATTATCGAACCATATAAATCCATCTTGCAAATTTAATTTATATATTTTCTCATTCTCATCTTGAATTATTTAGACAAATAATATTTGTGCCAAGAATTTAATATTCACAAATCAAACCTTATTTTCACAATCCAGTGATGGCAAATGGGAGAACATTGGTGACTACCTTTCAAAAGGAAGGAAGGTAAAGATGGAAATCCACATAATTCATAAGGGTTTTCATTTGTAACTATTGATGAGATCTATGTTTTAGGTAAAGGAGAATCAAAGGATAAAAATGGGAATGGAAGTATAGAAACTCTGAGGATGAAGCTATAAGAGATATTGGGTACCATTTCTTCACTAAAGATTCAACCTTATAATTTTGAGTGTTATGTTGTAGGTGTGAACGATTCAATGCTAGAATATGTAAATGGCCAAAAGAATGGTGAATTAGTCTAGCCAAAAATAACTCAGATGCTATAGAAACTGATTCAGATAGCCATAATGATGAAAGGAAAAGGCCAGTAACCCCTTCATTGAGTCGAAAGAGAGCTTAAACTAAACCATAAATAGAGAAAAAACTGAGTTAGTTTGACTTCTAGTTATAGATGAACACTATAAGAGAAATCTTCTCTTTTCAAGCTGAGTTGCTATAAACTCATAAGAGAGAGAAAGAGAGAGGAAAGAGTTTTTTAATAATTTTTTTAAACTTTAGTCGCCACATAATATATATATTCAGTAAAGGACCCATAAAAAATGCCACGTATATATTTTTGTAATGGATGATTAACGGATAAGTTATGTAATAACTCATTTCTACACTTAACGATTAATTGTTAGATTGAGTCATATCATATGAGAATTCACGAAGTGCATTTCATTTGCATGCATCATATTCTCATCTATACATGAATCATGATTTAGAGACATTGTAAAAATAGTATATGTGCTCATTTGACATATCCCAGGGTATGAAAGATCTTAAATGATTATAATGTAATTGTGTGTTGATTATGACTTGAATTTTGTTTGATGGATTATAATTAGTGAAATAGGAATTTATTGTTACAATAGAGTGATTGATAAGGTGATATATGCATCTAGTCTAGGAAAAATGTTAAAGGACAAGACAAATTGATACATAGGAATTTAAGTTGATTAGGCTTATGAAATGGTGACATGTGGCATTGGGACTAAGTGACAAATGGCTTAACTAATTGTGAGATAAATGGCTTGAGTACATGAGTGACAAGTGGCCTAGGAATTATGTGATAAATGGACCAAACATTAGGTAACAATTGGTAGCATTGGAAGAAGACACATGACAACACTTTATTTGACAAGTGGCATGACATGTGTCTCACCCCTCTCCACACACTTGCACCCTATGACCTCCACACTTAAAAGACATCTTCTTTCATGTTGTGGTTACTTATTACCCTCTTCTTTCTTCATACCATCGACACCCTCACACAACCTCCTTAACCCTTGAATTTTTGCCAAAATTTTGTAGCCTTCATCTTATGTTTAGAAATCCTTCTCATTCATCTTTTTCTTGAAGTATGTTTGAATGCTTGGGATGCTTGTTAGCTTCTTAATTAAAGAGAATTTGAGATAAATAAGTAAGTATTTGATTGCTTTATTGTGATATATGTGAGCATAACATACATGATGATTGATTGGAGATGAATTGCATATAAGGTTGATGATGAGATGTGCTTGAAACTTGATGAACGAATTAGTTTTGTTATTGATGTATGGAAACCCTAGGTTGTCGATTGTTTTAGGGATGAATTGATAAGGAATTGAAGTATTTTTAAGGTATAATTGAGGTGTAATTGATGAACTATCATAAAGGTGTCAAAATTTGGAAGAAAAGTTGAAGGTGAAACTTTCGGTTCACTTATCCCACGATCTTCGGAATTGTATGGTTCCTTGCTACGATCGTGAAAATGCTTGGAAGAGAGGAAATTTTGTGTTTTGTGTTCTGGTTGAATCTTATAAGGATAATACACTATACATTGGTGCTTTTATACTTGATTAGGGCTTAAAATGGACTTAGTTTGATGTTGAATCAATTGGTTAAGTGTTTGATGAGTTTAGGTTAATAATTGATGTTATAACTTGAGGATTAGATTGTTTAATATCAATGTATATGAATTTGAGAAGTATGAGTTGTTAATCATATAAAGATGTCCTTATGAATGCAAATGTGATTAAGAGGATATAGGTAATGAATTAGGCATGATTGAATGAAAATTGAGAAATTTTGCAAATATAAGGCTAAAAAGGATTGGTGAATGTATGATTAATGAATTGAGAGTAACCAAACTTACTTAAGGTATAACCTAATTGCAAACAAGATATATACAAGTTATGATGAATGAATGAGCAACACTTATGAATAAGGTTACATACTTGGATAGTCAATTGAGCATGCATTAAACATAACACATATACATGTGTATGATTGAGTACTCATTTGTTAAACAAGTTAGTAATGTGTAAATATGTATGTATTGCATGATATAAAAGCACAAATTGACCGACAACATTTATACATTGTCAGATCGTCAAGGCAATAACTAATCTGGAGCGTAATATGATTGTGATAAATTTGGACATTGATGGTCCAAGGAGTTTAATATTTGGGATTGTATTGAAAGTGTTTGTAAATTGAATGTGAATATGGAAATTATGTTCTCAACTATATGTTGAATGCCAGACTTAGATCCCATGAATGTGCTATATGATTGTGCACAAATAAGAGTTATTGATAGCATAATATGTGATTTGATATATTTTTATTACATTGATATGCATGATTAGATAAAGGAGTTGTGACCGGAGTAAAAAAGAGCTTAAAGCTAAAAAATGTGCACACAGAGCCACAGGCTCAACAATCAATGAGCCTGATATCCACAATAGATATAGGACAGTATCTGAAATGAACCCGGTATCCACAACATATACAAGACAGTTAAATAGACACTCGGTCAAAAAAGAAAGTGAAGTCTCATGTGCATTGCATATATATCTTTACATGTATCATATTAATCATTGTAAACAGTGACTAAATTGTGTTGATATAATGTTATCCTATGTTTGTGTACATGTGAATGAATGTGAAAAAGTACTGAATTGTGTTGATATAGCGATATGCATCACTCTTATATGTATTGATGATATGAATGACTGAGGTGAAAGACAAGATTATTCTGAAAAGATTATATGAAATGTTTGAATTATAATGTTCTTATTAAAACATGATGTATAGTGTAATTTGATACACTAAACTGTATAAGAATTGATTAAGGCTAATGTGATATATTTGAGAATTTGGAATATATGTTTGTGATGTTGTGTCCTGACTTAAGTGAACACATCAATGATGGTTCACTCACTGAGTTTGCTAACTCATCAAAATTGCAACGTTGATTTTTAGGTACTGGGGTGACTTTGGTTTTAAGACAATCTATTAACATCCTAGTATTGTCCATTTTAGAACCAAGAATGGCTCAACAGTGTGGTTAACTAATTCTAAAGCAACTAGTTAGATTATTTTGGTCTAGCACCCAGTTTTATGTTGTACATGTTGTATAAAGTTGTAAACTTTCACATGTTATGTATTGTATAAACATGAATTATGGGTGTAATGAATGTTTATGTTTATGAATCAAATGCAAAGAATCTCATATGTCTTTGGTAATGTAAATACATGGATTATATAATGTAATGCCAATGTATGCTTATAACTATGAATAATATGAGGAAACTTATTTCTTTGAAATGCTTATATTTTATATGATTCCATGATAAGTTGATATGACTGCTCTAATATGTTGTTTCCGTATGGTACGTGCTCGGATATTCTCTAGAATGTCGGTATATGCTCTATGGTAATGGGATGTTATAATTTTGGTATCAGAACATGGTTTGGCATCCCTAAGGACATATAGGAGTAGTTTAACATGATATCTAGTGAGAGGTTCATATAGTGATCACAATTGTTGTTTATTATAGGTCATCAGCAATAGAAGACAAAGTTGTCAAATCAGTTGACCTTGAGTCAATAGGGGCTAATAGAGAGTCTCCTATACCCAGTCTAAATCAGTTTTTTCGAGAGTACCTGAGAGGAGAGAAAGAAATTATGATAACTCAGAAAGCAGGGGGCTGTGGACTCCTACAGAAGTGTAGACCCTGTCGAGAGAGAGAGCTAGTTAGAAAAGACAGACAGAATATTGAACCAGATGGATTGTGAATTAGATAAGAGGTTTGATTATTCTGTCTCGTTATTGCAAGGCTCGACTTAGTGCGATGTTATAATTTTGGTATCAGAATATGGTTTGGCATCCCTAAGGCCACATAAGAATAGTTTAACATGATATCTATTGAGAGATTCATATAGTGATCATAATTGTTTTTTTTATAGGTCATCCGCAACAGAAGACAGAGTTGTCAAATCAGCTAACTTTGAGTCAATAGGGGCTAATAGAGAGTCTCTTATGCCTAGTTTGAATCAATGTTTTCGAGAGTACCTGAGAGGAGAGAACGAAGGTATGATAAACTCAGAAAGTGGGGGGCTGTGGACTCCTACGAGAGTATAGACCCAGTCGAGAGAGAGAGATAGTTAGAAAGGACAAAGAGAATATTGAACTAGATGGATTGTGAATCACATGAGAGGTTTGATTATTCTGTCTCGTTACTGCAAGGCCCGGCTTACCAATGGCAGAAGACTGTTTCTGGTAGTTCGGTCTGACCTTGCAAACTGACATAGGAAGACTTTTTGAGGGTCTTCAAGGATAATTACAAGCCAAAGATCTACCTGGACCAAAAAAGAAGGAGTTCCTCGATCTAAAATAAAGGAACCTCACTGTAGCCGAGTATGAAGTGCAGTTCAATGAATTGATGGGGTATGCTACAACCTGGATACCGACTGAGGATGACAAATGTAGATGGGTTGAATATGGAAATCAGAACAAGGCTGGCAATTACCAATTTGAGTAGCTTCACTGAGTTGAAAGCTACTTCGACCAAAATTGAGCAGTTATTAAAGGATGAACAGGGTGAGTACAAGCAAGAGTTTAGAATGAAGAGGCCTGGAAAATTTCAAGTTGATTCTAGTAGAAGATTCAATAAACTTCAGAGTAAACCGTCATGATCACAACCAAGATCAAGACAGTTAAGGTTTAGGCCATAAGGAGACTTTGGTTATTTTGGTAGAGGTTAGGCATCTGGAAGGCAGAGTTATAGTAGACAACCACCACAGATGCCTAGCTGTGAGCACTATGGAAAGAGACATGATGGTGAATATTGGAAGCTATCAGGAGCTTTCCTACATTGTGGCTCCTTCGAGCATCAAATCAAAGATTGTCCTACTATTGTTGGATTACAGTTGAGAGTGAGAGGAGGGACAGTACATGAAATGATTATCTAGCAGAGAAGAGTCAGTGGAGTGGGACAAAGAGATAGAGGCAGAGGTAGAACAAGTTCTGCAGGTCCTACTGCCAAAATTGAGGTACAAAGCAATCAATCGCATTCTCAGTCTAGGATCTATGTCATTACCAATCAGCAACCTTAGGACTCCCTAGATGCCATTGCAGGTGTATTACATGTCTTTCATTTAGAGGCATTTGTATTGCTAGATTCAGGATCTACGCATTCATTCATCACCCCACATTTGGCATCTAAACTGCATTATAAGAAAGAGATATTGAAATGTGGCCTAGTAGTGAGTACTTCAATAGGTAGTATACTACAGCAATTGGGGAAGTATGTAAAGAGTGTACTATTCGGATTGATTAGGCTGAGATGAAAGCTGATCTGATAATCTTGCAATTAAGAGAGATAGATATTATCCTAGATATAGATTGGCTCACTGCACACAAGGCCATGATGAATTGCTATATTAAGGAGGTGACTATTGAATCTCCTACTCAGTCGAGAGTAATATTTCGAGGTGTTAGTCAAGTAGTGCCAACCAAATTAATTTCCTTGATGACTGCCTTTAGGCTAATTTGGTGTAGATGTGAGGCTTACCTAGTCTACGTAACTGATACTCGGACTGAGTAGATAGTTCAAGATATTCTTATTGTTAGGGATTTCTTAGATGTGTTTCTCAGTGAATTATCAGGTTTACCCCCAGAAAGAGAGATGAAGTTTATGATTGACTTAGTTCCAGGTATTGCTCCTATATCGGTTTCTCCGTATAGGATGGTACCTGTGGAACTTAAGGAACTTAAGACTCAGTTATAAGAGTTATTAGACAAGGGCTTCATCAGACTCAGTGTATCACTTTGGGAAGCTCCAGTATTGTTTGTGAAGAAGAAAGATCGGACCTTGAGATTATACATTGATTATAGACAGTTGAATTAGGTGACAGTGAAAAATAACTATCCATTATCGAGAATTGATGATCTACTTGATCAACTACAAGGAGCTTAAGTGTTCACTAAATTGGATCTAAGATCAAGGTACTATCAGTTGAAGATAGTAGGAGTTGACGTACCGAAGAGTACATTCAGGACCCGATATGGGCATTTTGAGTTTTTAGTAATGCCTTTTGTATTGACAAATGCTCTGACAACTTTTACGGTACTGATGAACAAGGTATTTCAACCTTACCTAGATCACTTTATGACTGTATTTATTAATGAAATTTTGGTGTATTCGAAGAGTAGAGAGAAGCATTATGAACATTTAAGGCTAATTCTACATATTACGAGGGAGAAACAGTTGTATGCCAAGTTCAGTGAATGTAAATTTTGGCTTAATCAAGTGGTATTCTGGGTCACATAGTATCTCGACAGGGCATTCAGGTAGACCTAAAGAAAGTTGAAGCAGTGATGAAGTGGAAAGCCCCAAAGAATGTATTTGATATTCAGATTTTTCTTGGATTAGTAGGATTTATAGGAGGTTTGTCGAGGAGTTTTCATTAATCTCAGCCCCTTTGACAAGGCTTCTGAAGAAGAATGTACCCTTTAGATGGACTGATGACTGCCAAAGGAGTTTTAAGAAATTGAAACACCGATTGACTATAGCACTGGTGTTAGCTATTCCATCTAGATCAGGAGGATATGTAGTATACAGTGACGCTTCACAACAGGGATTAGGGTATGTTTTGAAGTAGTATGGCAAAGTAATTGTATATGCATCGAGACAGTTGAGTCCTCATGAATTCAACTATTTGATTCATGATTTAAAACTTGCTACAGTGGTGTTTGCTTTGAAGATTTGGAGACATTATCTATATGGTGAGACATTTCAGATATTCATAGATCACAAAAGTTTAAAATATTTGTTGAGTCAGAAGGACCTGAATATGAGACAAAGGAGATGGATTGAGTTACTAAAAGATTATGATTGTAAGATTGAGTATCGTCCTGGTAAAGCTAATGTTATGGCTAATGCGTTAAGCAGGAAATCTAATAGTAGTGTGGCACAGATTCAAACCTCGAGATTTCCGAATCTAGTTAAGCTGAGAGCCTTGAATGTTGAGTTAAATTTAGGGTAGAATGAGGCATTATTAGCTATACTCAAGCTTAGGTCGGTATTATATGAAAGGATTAGAAAGAGTCCAAAGTAAAGATCCAGAATTTAAGAAACTTGTTGAGAAGTTGGAACAAAATTTGAATTCTGAGTTTGAATTGAGAGATGATATGTTGTAGTTGAAACAAAGAATATGTGTACCTGATGTCGATGATCTGAGGAAAGAGATTTTGGAGGAAGCTCTTTTGGCAGCTTATGTTATGCATCCTGGTACTACCAAGATGCATAATACATTGAAACAACATTTCTGGTGGCCAAGGATGAAGAAGCAAGTAACGGAGTACGTTACTAAGTGTTTAACTTGTCAACAGATTAAAGTTGAGCATCAGGCTTCGGTTGGAAAGTTACAGTCATTACCTATTTTGGAGTGGAAATGGGAGAGGATTACTATAGATTTTATTATAGGATTACCGAAACCTCCGAGGCAACATGATGTCATATCGGTCATTGTTGATAGATTGAGGAAATTGGCACATTTCTTACCCATACAAGAGAACAATACATTGGATCAACTAGCTCAGAGATATGTGAATGAAATTGTGAGATTGCATGGAGTCTCAGTGTCTATTATATCATATTAGGATCTCAAATTCACTTCTAGATTTTAGGGTAGTTTATAGATAACTTTGGGTACGAAGATGAATTTCAGCACATCATTTCATCCTTATACGAACAAACAGAGTGAGAGGACTATTAAGACTGGTGAGGATATGCTTAGGGCTTGAGTATTGGAGTTCCAAGGAGCATGAGATCAATATGTAGCCCTTATTGAATTTACTTACAACAATCATTACTACAGTAGCATCGGTATGACTCCATATGAGGTGTTATATGGCAGTAAGTATCGATCGCAATTGTATTAGGATGAAGAGGGCCTAGGATTGTTAAAGGCGCAAAATTGATCCAAGACATTGTTGATAAGGTAAAATTGATTCGCAATCAAATTAAGGCAGCTCAAGATAGGCAAAAAAGTTATGCAGATCAACACCAAAGAGATATGGAATATCAGGTAGGGGATAAGGTGTTTCTGAGAGTATCAACATGGCAAGGAGTACTAAGATTTGGTAAAAAGGAAAAACTGAGTCCTAAAAACATTGTTCCCTACGAGATTATTGAGAGAGTTGGACCACTGGCATACCGATTAGCATTACCAACAATGATGGCTGAGATTTATATTGAGTTCAACGTTAGTATGCTCAAAAGATATTGATCAGACCCGACCCATGAGATACCTGCACAACAAGTAGATATTGCAAGTAATTTGAGTTATATAGAAGAATCGTTCAAGATAGTGGGATGTTAAACTAAACAATTGAGAAACCGAGTAATTCCTTTAGTGAAATTCTTTTGGAGGAATCATTCAAGGGAAGAAGCTATATGGGAGACCAAGGAGAATATGAGGAAATAGTACTCCCACTTGTTTGATCAATCAGGTAAGAATTTTGAGGACGAAATTTCTTAAGGGGGAGAATTGTAATAACCTGTTTCTACACTTAAGGAATTAATTGTTAAATTGAGTCATATTATATGAGAACTCATGAAGTGCATTTTATTTGCATGCATCATATTCGCATCTATACATGAACCATGATTTAGAGACATCGTAAAAATAGTATATGCACTCATTTGACATATCCCGGGGTATGAAAGATATTAAATGATTATGATGTAATTGTGCGCTGATTATGACTTGAATTTTGTTTAATGGGTTATAATTAGTGAAATGGGAATTTATTGTTACAATAGAGTGATTGATAAGGTGATATGTGCATCTAGTCTAGGAAAAATGATAAAGGAAAAAAAATTAATACATGGGAATTTAAGTTGATTAGGTTTATGACATGGTGACATGTGGCATTAGGAATAAGTGACAGATTTCTTAGCCAATTAGGAGATAAATGATTGATTACATGAGTGACAAATGGCCTAGGAATTATGTGACAAATGAACAAAACATTAGGTAACAATTGGTAGCATGTCAAGAAGACATATGACATAGATTTTTATTTGACAAATGACATGACATATGTCTCACCCCGCCCCTACACACTTGCGCCTCACGACCTCCACACTTGAAAGACATATTCTTTCATGTTTTGATTACTTACTACCCTCTTCTTTCTTTACACCATTGAAACCCTTACACAACCTCCATAACCCTTGAATTTTTGCCAAAATTTTGTAGCCTTCATCGTGCATTAAGAAATCCTTCTCATTCCATCTTGCTCTTGGAGTATGTTTAAATTGGGAGGCTTGTTAGCTTCTTAATTGAAGAGAATTGAGATAAATAAGTAATTATTTGATTGCTTTATTATGATGTATGGAAACGTGATAAATGAATTGGTTTTGTTCTTGATGTATGGAAACCCTAGGTTATAGATTGTTTTAGGGAT
>JAOQMP010076013.1:0-19528 GCA_027563575.1 Erythroxylum pedicellare | reverse complement strand
TGAAATCATTTAATTCCATTTATTTGAAAGGAACATTAATGGCTTATTAACTCAATTATAAACATGTAACCCACCTTAGAATTTCCTTGCTTAAAAATTTGCTTAAAGGTGCCTCTCCTCTTGCCTCCCTTGATTTCCTTTAATAATAACCAAAACTTCCATTAAATAGGAATCCCAATTTAGAACCCAAAGAAATATATTCACTAAAATTGATTATAGAATGCTAAAACCCATGCATTTCCTAAGCTTCATGAACCAAAACCCTTTCAAAAATCCAATGCATTAAAATGCACTTATCTTGAATCTTTACCAAGTAAAAAGATTCTTGGATAAAATGAAAGCTCTTTTTTCCTCTCTTTTTCTCTTATTGAACATCCCTAAATTCACTCTTGAAAGCTAAGAAAAGATGAAACCCTAACTATCTTCCTTCTTTTCTCTCAAACACTAAAACCTTTCTTCCTCTCTTCTCTTTTTTATTATTTTCACTCTTCTCTCTTTTCAATTTATGTTGTCTTCCTCTAACAAACAAAACAAGTCTTTCCTTCTTCCCATTCTACCCTTAATGAGTGCTAAAAGTCCACTTTACCCTTCCTTTGATGCCTTAAGGTTTTTAAACTTAAGTGGCCTACCAAAAATGCACTTTTTATACTACACTCTTACTAATTTAGTTCAATTAATCAAAGTACTAAAATGATACCAACATTGACATACTAATTAACTCCAAAAATAATTAATCTATCAAGGCCTCATAATTTAATTAAATCATACTTAACAATAATAAAAAATATTCAGGAACAACATTTCTCCCCCTCTTAAAAGAATTTCATCCTCAAAATTCTTACCTGAGTCATTGAAGAGGTATGGATACTTCTCTTTCGTGGCCTCCAAGGGCTCCTATGTGGAATGGTGTTTTCACTTGACTTTAACTAGTTGAACTGTCTTATTCCTGAGGACCTTTTCCTTAGTGTCCAAAATCTTCACTAGCGTCTCCTCATAAGTCAAATCTTCTCTCAACTAAACCTCAATGGTCTGAATTATTTGAGAGGGATCTGATCTATACCTCCTCAATATGGAAACATGAAAGACATCATATATTTGTGACAATTCTGGTGGAAGTGCCAACCTATAGGCTAGTGGTCCAATCCTTTCAACAATCTCGTAAGGAACCATATATCTTGGGCTTAACTTGTCCTTCTTGCCAAACCTCATGACTCTTTTCCAAGGAGATGTCTTAAGAAAGACTTTCTCACCAACTTCATAACCCATTTCCTTTTGGTGTACATCAGTATAACTTTTCATTCTATATTGAGCTGCTTTAAGTCTTTGCTTAACTAAATTGACCTTGTCGACTATCATCTGAAGTAATTCTAGCCCTATTAATTTCCTTTCTCCTTCTTCATCCCAGCATATAGGATTTCTACATCTTCTTCCATACAATGCTTCATAAGGATCCATTTGAATGCTCGAGTGGTATAAATTATTGTAAGTGAATTTGACCAATGGCAAATGCTCGTCCCAAGCACCTTTGGAATCCATCACACATGCATTAAGCATTCCTTTAAGGGTTCTAATGGTCCTCTCAGATTGGCCATCTGTTTAGGGATGGAAAGCAGTGCTAAAGTTTAACTTGGTCCCAAAGCTTCTTACATACTTTCCTAAAAGTTCAAAGTGAATCGAGAATCTCTGTCAGAAACTATAGAGTTTAGAATCCCATATAGTCTCACAATCTCATCAATATACTTCTTTGCTAAAACATGCAGAGAATCAGTCTGTTAAATTACTAGAAAATGTTCTAACTTTGTAAAACAATCAACAACAAACCATATAGCATCGTACCTCCTACTAGTTTTGGGCAAACCCATCAAAAAATCCATGGTTATCCTTTGCCACTTTTACTCAGGAATGGACAATGGCCTTAACTTGCCTGAAGGTGACTGGTGTTCAGCCTTGACTTGTTGACACACTAGACGCTTGCATATCAGCTACATCCTTTGCCATGCCCTTCCACCAAAAATGCTCTTTCAAATCTCTGTACATTCTAGTGCTACCTGGGTGTATGGTATAAGGCACATATGTGCCTCATCCAGTATCTCATCCTTTACTTCCTTGAAATTCGGAATACAAAGTCTATTTCCTATAACCATAAGTCCATCATCCCTCACTATCACTTTAGATTTCTTAGGATTCTTAATTTCTTTTTAGAGCTTATTTAAATTTGTGTCTTATGTTGGTAATTGCTTAAGTTTCTCCTTAAGTATCGATCTTACTCTGAAATTAGCTATAATGTAATTAGGTTCCTCCTATTTCAAGCTTATTCTAAGCTTATCCATGTCTTTTATCAACGATATGTAAATTGTCTGAATATGGGCTATGGAGGATTTCCTACTCAATGCATCTGCCACTACATTTGCCTTTCTTGGATGGTACTCAATCAACAAGTCATAATCTGTAAATAACTCTAACCACCTTCTTTGTCTCAAATTTAACTCTTTCTGGCTCAATAAGTACTTGAGACTTTTATGATCTGTAAAAATCCTCGTCTGAACTCCATACAGATAATGTCTTCAAATTTTCAAGGATAAAATTATCGCTCTAACTTTAGATCATGAGTCGGGTAATTCAATCATAAGTCTTTAGTTGCCACGAGGTATAAGCTATTACCTTGTCTCCTTACATCAACATACATCCCAACCCTTTCTTGAAGCATCACTATAAACTGTATAACCAACATCTCCCATAGGCAAAGTCAAAATTGGAGCACTTGTCTATCTGTGCTTAAGCTCTTCTGACATTCATCACTCTAGATAAACTTCTGATTTTTCTGAATAACTTGGTCATAAGAGCAAATATCAAAAAGAATCCTTCAACAAACCTCCTATAAAATCCTACCAGACCCAAAAAACTTCTCACTTTTGCCACTATCTTTGGTGCATGTCATTTCACCACTGCTTCAACTTTTCTCGGATCAATATGTACCCCATCCTTCAAAATTATATGCCCAAGGAATATCACCTTGTCAAGACAAAGTTCACACTTGCTAAATTTAGCATAAAGTTCCTTCTCCTTTTAGCGTTTGCAACACTGGCTAGAGGTATTGCTTATATTTCTCTTCACTCTTGGAATAAACGAAATGTCATTTATAAACACTATAACAAATTGATCCAGATACTCCTTGAAAGCCTTATTCATAAGATCTATAAATATAGCTGGAGCATTGGTCAATTCGAATGGCATGACTAAGAACTCATAATGCCCATAAAGTGTCTTAGAGGCTATCTTGTTTACATCAGATTCCCTGATTCTGAGCTGATGATAGCCTGACCTAAGATCAATTTTGGAAAAGAACCTTATTCCCTGTAGCTTATCAAACAGATCATCGATTCATGGCAGAGGACACATGTTCTTAGTGGTCACCTTTTTGAGTCTCCTATAGTCAATGCACATACGCCATGTTCCATCCTTCTTTTTAACAAATAGAACCGGCACTCCCTATAGTGAAGAACTTGGCCTTATATATCCCTTCTCTAACAGTTCTTCTAACTATTCCTTAAGCTCCTTCAGCTCAGCTGGAGCTATTCTATAAGGCAGTATGGACATGGGTGCGGTACCTGGAATCAGATCGATGACAAACTCGATTTTCCTTGCTGGTGGCAAACTAGGTAAGTCTTCTGGAAACACGTATAGAAATTCTCTCATAATCGGAAAATCTTCTAACTTCCCTTAATTCATATCGGTGTCCACAATGTGTGCTAAGAAGGCTTCACACCCTTTACTCATCATCATGTTAGCTAGCAAAGTCGAAATAATTCTTAGTGATGGTGTTCTTCTGTCTCCTCTAAAAATCTCCTTCTCACCCTTACCAAGATCAAATTCTACCTCCTTAAGGCTATAATTTAACTTTGTATGATATTTTTATATAGTATCCATCCCAAGTATAACATCTAGGCCCTTTAAATCTAAAGGCAATAAGTCAACTACCAGTCTAGCACCATCAATAAAAAGTTTACAATCGCTATATGCTTGACTTATTATCACCTTCCTCCCTAAAGGAGTACTAACAATCAATGGACTATCCAGTGGCACTAAATCAACAACCATGTAATGTCATGCTTACAGAAACAAAAGAATGCGTGGAACCAAAATCAATCAGTAAATATACTTCAGAATTAAATAACTGAGTCATGCCCATAACAACTTCAGGTGCGACTGCAGCATCATCTCTAGTAATAGCAAACACCCTTGCCTGTGCCTGAACCCTTGGCCTTTCTGGAGGAATAACCTTCCTTACCACTCCAGAGCTTCCCACCTTAGTGGATGGCCTGGTTCCTGCCGTTTTAGCTCTCTTCGAGGCTTACAACTGAGATCCCTCTTGCCTTGGCATTTGGGGACAATCTCTGACCATATGTCCCTTCTCTCCACATTGAAAACAAACTCTAAGTAACTTGAAGCACTCTCCTCTATAAAACTTCCCACAATGTTCACATTAGGGATTCGTGTACCTACTCCTCTCCATCCCTCTATTGCCTCCCATAGTTAAGACTTGTAAAGCTGCCCTTGCTTGCTTGTTCTTAGCAGAGCCACTACTTTCCACTTCACTCTGTGTGTGGAAGTTCCTCATACTCCTCTCAGGAATTGAGGCACTCATTCCCTTCTTAGAAGACTATTCCCGGTTCTTCCTCTTCCTATTTACCTTAGACTTTATGTTCTCCAATTTCTCATCTTGGAGTGTAGCATCTACCAACAACTAGTAGTCATAGAAGTTGTGGATTAACACTTTCTCCTTGATTCTAAGTGAAGTCCTCCCGTAAACTTACGACACTTGTCCTCAACATTTGCAACAATATTGGTCTCATAATATGAAAGCTGGGTGAACTTCAGCTCATATTCACTCACACTCATATCCCTCTGTGTGAGATTTAAGAGTGCTTTGGCCTTCTCCTGGACATAGACTCTCAAGAAATACTTCTTCCAAAACACTTCCAAAAAGTTCCTCCAGGTCAATACCGGTGGTATGACTTGGCTATGAGGCACTGATTTCCACCAATGGAGTGCATCTCCTTATAGTAAGCTAACTGCATAATCTAGTTTCTCCTCATCGGTGCACTTCATCTGAACCAGGACTCTCTCTATCCTTCTCAACCATGCCTTAGTCTCTTCAGGATTAGTAGTCCTAATAAATTCGATAGCCCCATACTTGCAGAGCTTATCATATTGTACACTCCTCTCCACTAGAGCTTGCACTGGAACTTGTGACACTTAGCTCATTGCATATGTGAAAGCCTGAGCAAAGGCTTAAAAAATCGCGAATCCATAGGGTTAAACTTAGGTCATAGGAGGGGGAGGTAGTGACACTTCATGTTGCACACTAGGTGCCTTAGAATCTTAAGCAGTGTGTGTCCCCGCATATTGCAAGACGTAAGATTCATCCATACTTCCATGGCGAGAGCAAGATCGAGTCTTAGCTCCTCAAGTTCTTTTTCGAGGCAGCATAATCACTCCTTCAATTTAAAACTGTTTAAAATTTTTTAGTTCATGTAAAACGATTTCAAATCATGTGAATCAATATAATCATGTAAAACAATTTCAAATCATGCAAAACAATGCAGAAACAATACATGTTGTTCATTTAAAACAATGCATGTTCATTTCATAAATTTAAAACTACCTATTTCATGCCTAGGATACTCCTAAACCTAGTCACTCTGATATCATAAGATGTTGGATCCTATTTTCAGAGCCCAACTAGAGTCACAAAAACATAAGCATAGTTGAAAACATTGGATTTGAAAGGTAAAAAGCTCGAGGAGCAATGGCAGGGTTTGTCGCGGTGAAACTATGGAAGTATTTCCAAGGACCTTTCAGGACAAGTTCGCTATGGTGAAGTCTCGAAGTCGAGCGAACCGAACCTTCGGGATAAATATGCCGCAGCGAAAGGCTGGCTTCACCACGGTGAAGACCCCTGATCAAAACTTAAGTACCTCTCGAGACAAATACATTGCGGAATCAAAATCAAACAAAAATACCCTTAAGGAAAGGTTCGTCGTGGCCAAGTTTGGCTTCGCTACAGCGAAACCTTCGAAACCTAGACACCCAAACTCAACTATTAAACACCAAATTTTGCACATACACCTCCAAAACCACATCTATAACTCAACCAAAAGATGAATACAACCATATATAAAAGAAACTTCTTCAAATCCTTAGTCTTTTGAGAATGAAATGCAAAAATATGAAAAGTCATAAGCAAACCCAAATATGTTTCGTTAATATCAATAGATAAGAGTTTTACAAAGCTTTAATAGGCATTTCAAGCCATAATACAACATTGTTCTCAAATCCCAAAATACAAAAGATACTTTGACTAATAATACTTGAAATGTGACTAAAGCCTTGTGTTTACAAAATCTAGCTTAAAATACAAAAATATGCATAATCAGAGTGATGCCTCTCTTTCACTCAATCTTTTGCTCATCACCTAGAGATGGGAAGGAATGGGGGTGAGCTTAAAGCTTGTAGGTAACAAGTTTATACTTGAGAATAAGCAAAACCATTTAACATTTTAAAAAACCATAGTAATTCTACATTAAAATCATAAAACACTTATTTCTCAAATTCTAAACTTATCAAACAATTCATAAGCAACATAAGTCATGCATTCATCAAAGTTTTCAACACATTCAAACTTGTCAACACATTTTGAACACATAAGAAAATCAGAATGGTTTGGGTAGGTCCGTAGGGGAGTTCTTGTGAATCTCCAGAAATAACAGAACTTACTAACACAATCCCACATAATGGTCTTATGTAATTCATAAATAGAACGTACTATTGCAATCCCACATAATGGTTTTGCGTAGTCGTAACATAAGAGAGTCCACAAAGGAGCTTCATATCACTGGCGGGGAGGTGGGAGAAGCCTTCAACAAAGTCAATGTGCACTTGACAGAATAGAATGGACCACCATAAACCTAAACAACATGTATTTCATAACTTCTAAACATATTGCCTAAAAAGGTACATTTCGGAAACATGATTTCACAAGAACAATATATTTCCAAAAATCATTTCCATTTTCATTTCATAATTCATCCACAAAGTTCATATACAAAACATGTAGCACTTTCTTGAGGCATTTAAATAACAATAAATGCACATTTATAAGGTAGTTGAAATCATTTAATTTCATTTATTTGAAAGGAACATTAATGGCTTATTAACTCAATTATACACATGTCACCCACCTTGAATTTCTTTGCTTAAAAATTTGCTTAAAGATGCCTCTCCTCTTACCTCTTACCTCCCTTGATTTCCTTTAACAATAGACAAAAATTCCATTCAATAGGAATCCCAATTTAGAACCTAAAGAAACATATTCACTAAAATTGATTCTAGAATACTAAAACCCATGCATTTCTTAAGCTTCATGAATCAAAACCCTTTCACAAATCCAAAGGATTAAAATGCACTTACCTTGAATCTTTACCAAGTAAAAAGATTCTTAGCTCAAATGAAAGTGCTTCTCTTCCTCTCTCTTTTTCTTTTATTGAACATCCTCAAATTCACTCTTAAAAGCTAAGAAAAGATGAAACCTATCTTCCTTCTTTTCTCTCAAACACCAAAACCTATCTTCCTCTCTTCTATTTTTCGTTATTTTCACTCTTCTCTCTTTTCAATTTATGTTGTCTTTCTCTAACAAAGAAGACAACACTTTCCTTCTTCCCATTTTACCCTTAATGAGTGCTAAAAGTCCACTTTACCCTTCCTTTGATGCCTTATGGTTTTTAAACTTAAGTGTACACCAAGTTCATAAAGTGTAAATTTTGTCTTGATCAGATGGTGTTCTTAGTTCATATAGTGTCTAGTTAGGGTATACTGGTAGACCTAAAGAAAGTTGAGGCCGTTATGAAATAGGAAACATCTAGATATATGTAAGAGATTCAGAGTTTTCTTGGGATAGCAGGTTATTACAGGAGGTTTATTGAGGGGCTTGCATTGATCTCAACCCCTTTGACAAAGCTTCTAAAGGAGAGCATAACTTTTCGATGGATTGATGAATGTTAAAGGAGCTTTGATGAGTTAAATCATTAATTAACTATAGAACTGGTGTTGGCTATTCCATATGGATCTAGAGGATATGTTGTATATAGTGATGCTTCATACTAAGAGTTAGAGTGTGTTTTGATGTATTATGGTAGAGTGATTGCTTATACTTTGAGACAGTTATGGCATCATGAGTTCAATTATCCAATTTATGATTTAGAGCTTGCAGTAGTGTTTGCTTTGAAAATTTTGAGACATTATTTATATATGGCGAAACGTTTTAGGGTTTTATAGATCATTAAAGTTTGAGATATCTGTTGAGTCAAAAGGAACTTAAATGAGATAAAGGAGGTGGATTGAGTTGCTTAAACATTATGATTACACGATAGAGTATCATCCAGGTAAGGCTAATGTTGTAGCTGATGCATTAAGAAGGAAATCTAATAGCAGTGTAGCACAAATTCAAGCATCGAGGTTACCAAATCTAGTTCAACTGAGAGCAGTGAATGTTGGGCTAAGTTTAGGACATAATGAAGCATTGTTAGCTATGTTGAAGCTTAGAATGGCATTACATGAAAGGATCATAATAGCTCAAAGCAAAGACCTAAAGGCAATGAAGATTGTAGAGAAGTTAAAATAGAATCCGAGTTCTAAGTTTGAGTTGAGAAATAATACATTGTGGTTGAATTAGATATTATGTGTAGCAGATGTTAATGGTTTGAGAAAGGAAATTTTAGAGCAAGCATACATAGCAACCTATACTATACACCCTGGTACTACCAGGATGCACAATACTCTAAAACAATAGTTTTGGTGGCCAGGGATCAAGAAGCAAGTGGAAGAGTATGTTGCCAGATGTTTGACATGCCATCAAGTTAAGGCAAAGCATCAAGCCCCAGTTAGAAAATTGCAGTCATTACTTATTCTAAAGTGGAAATGGGAGAGAATTATAATGGGTTTTATTATGGGTTTGTCAAGAACTCTACGTTAGCATGATGCTATATGGGTCATTGTTGACAGATTAACAAAATCAACTCATTTCTTACCTATTAGAGAGAATAATGCACTAGATCAGTTAGCTCGGATATATGTAAATGAGATAATGAGGTGACATGGGGTCCTATTATCTATTGTATCATATCAAGATCCCAGATTTACTTTTAGATTTTGGGTCAACCTATAGGCAACATTGGGTGCAAAGTTAATTTTAGTATAGCATTTCATTCTCAGAAAGATGGACAGAGGGAAAAGACTATTCATACTATTGAGGATATGCTTAAAGCTTGTGTTTTAGAGTTTTAAGGAGCATGGGATGTGTATGTAGCTCTTATTGAATTTTCATACAATAATCATTATCATAGTAACAATGGTATGGCTCCATATGAGTTATTATATGGCAGAAGGTTTTGGGCACCTTTGTACTAGGATGAAGAAGGCCTAAGGATTGTTTAAGGCCCATAGTTGATTCAAGATACCATTGATAAGGTAAAATTGATCCTTAGGATAATTAAGGTGGATCAAGACAGGCAAAATATTTTTATAGATCAACACCAGAGAGATATGGAGTACCAAGTAGGAGACCAGGCATTTTTGAGAGTGTCGCCCTAGTGAGGAGTGCTGAAGTTTAGTAAAAAGGGAAAGTTAATCCCTATATATATCGGTCTTTATGAGATTACTGAGAGAGTTGGACCATTGGCTTACGAATTAGCATTAACACTAGAAATGTCTCAGATTCATAATGCATTTCATGTTAGTATGCTCAGGAGATATCAGTCAGATCCAACACATACATTACCATCATAGGAGGTTGAGATTGCAACTAATTTGAGTTATATAGAGGAATCGGTTAAAATAGTTGGATATTAGACTAAGTAATTAAGAAACCGAGTAATTCCTTTAGTTAAAGTCTTTTGGAGGAATTATTCGAGAGAGGAAGCTACATGGGAGACTGAGGAGAATATGAGGAAACAATACCCCCATCTATTTGATCAATTAGATAAGAATTTCGAGGATGAAACTTTTTAAGGAGGGGAGCATTGTAATAGTCGGTTTCCGAAACTACTAAGAGTTAGAGTGTTGGATTACTTAGTCACATGAATTACATCATAGTAGAATGAATTTGGTGTAATTAGGATATGATTTTATGATTTCATTCATATACATAATATGATCATATACATAAGAATTTTGATTTATAAAAAATTGCACTCAATTGACATGTTCCAGGGTATTAAAGTTTCAAAATGATTATGATATGATTGTGAATTTCTAATGTCTTGTATTTTGATTTACAAATAAAAGGAATCGATGGATTACAATTAGGAATTTGGAGTTTATTTGCCACAATTGGAAGATTGATGTATTAAAATGTACAATTAAACTAGGAAAAATTTCAAGTGGTAAGACAAGTTAACTTGTGAAAATTTAGGATGACTAAGCCTATAAAGTAAGTGACATATGGTAGTAAACTTGAGTGACAAATGGCTTAGAGAATTGAGTGACAAATGGTAGAAGAAATAAGTGACATTTGGCAGCCTAAAGAGTGGACGTGTAGCTAGCTTAGACATTTGACAAATGTCCTTAAACTCATCTTACACCTATACCATAGGATATAAAAACTTCCATAAATATCTTCATTGTATCCTTCTGTAATTCTCTCCTTCTTCTCCCTCTCATTACCGAAACTCACTCCTCCCTCATATCTTGAGTTTCTGCTCTAAATTTTGTCCATTACCACCATAAAACCTTTATCAATTTCTTCAGAAAGATAGTTATATTCTACTATCTTCTTCTTGTCTGTACTGAAACTCATCCTACTCCCTCATTGTTCCTGAGATGATCTTGCATACATGTAAGGCAAAGCAGGCTTGATACATTGAGGTGGCATTTAAGTTGAACAAGCAAGTAAAGTACTGATCTATTTTGGCATGTGTTAGTAGAAATTATAATGACTGATTAAGGATAGATTGAATGTGGTATTGGTGTTGAAATTGTGCTGGAAAATGATGAATGAAAGGGGTACCTTCTATTATATTTTTAGATGCATGAAAATAATAGTTTATAGGTTGTTATATGGATGATTTAAGTTGGGATTTGAAGCATAATTAATGATGAATTCATGCTAAAGATAGGTTTTATTGAAGTGTTTTCAAACCTAGAAAAGACTGCATGTATGATTGTATAAAGTGAATGGTAATGAAACATATGAGTATATTTTTTGTGAGATTTAATGTAACCAATATGGAAGTTAGACTAGAATGAAAGAAGTAGCTTTAAAGGACATGAGTTCTGGAAAAATTCAAGTGGTAGTGATGTCTCTAAGTATATGAAATTTGTGCAGAATTGAGGTAAGAAAGGCAGTGCACAATCGTGGCCCTTCGTACATGATCGTGGCTTGATTACTTGCTTTTTGTCATGATTGTGACATAGTCCCCACGATCGTGGCCTGTGGCATGGTCCCCCGTGATCTTGGGCTTAGTTTTAGAATGTTAATTTCAGCCTTCGGTACATGTTGAACTAGCTGAGGAAAAGTCACTCTAACTTGGTGTGTTTGCACCTGATTAAGGCTTGGAATGAACCTAGATTATTGCTTGATTAATTGGTGAAGAGCTAGATAAGTTTCAGTTGTTAATTGATGTCATAACTTGAAGAATGTATTGTTTTGATGTCAGTGTATCCAAGTCTGGGAAGTATGATGTGATAAAGGAATAAAGATGTTTTTATGAATGCAAACATGATCTTAAGGATATGAGTAATGTGTATTCGGCATGGATGAATAAGCATTGAAGAACTTGAGGTAATTGTAACATCCTGTTACCCATGATAAGGCTAAAATAGTAAATGTGAGAGATTCACTGAAAGATTAGAAATGTTTTTCATGCTCATGCATTATGTGATATGCTCATACATGTGAATATTGAATTGTTGCATATGAAAACGACTATACATGCATTCATTGACATTTCAGGTATAATTGTTTATAAATGTGAGTATATTGAGAAATGTTGGCCCCCAAATTTTCCTTCTTGATGAATAAGTATGATTTATAGTAATTATGAGGTCTTTATGAAATTTTGTGGAAATTGATTATTATGTTGATGTTAGAAAGATTATATGATATAGGTGGATTGAATTAAGGTGTAAAGGTTATAAGAATGTTCAAAGGGTGTTTTTGGTAAAACACTTAAGGTTAAAAGAACGTAAGCCTATAAGGAAGGGTAAAGGGGGCTTTTGGGCTCATTAAGGGTATAAATGGAAGGAAGAAATGTAGTCTTGCCTTTTAAGAAGGGGGAAACCATGAATTGAAGAGAAGAAAAGAGAAAGTGTTATGAAGAAGAGAGAGAAATATGAAGAGAAGAAGAAGAGAGAGAAAGAAGAGAAAACAAGCTAGGGTTTCAATTTTCTTAGCCTTCAAGAGAGATTTTGAGGCTTTTAAAGAAAGGAAGAGGAAGAGAAGAGATTCTACTTGAGCCAAAGATATCTTCATTTGGTGAAGAATCAAGGTAAAGTCGTTTTGAATCTTTTGCATTTTTTAGAAGGGTTTTAGTTCATGGAGTTAGAAAAGGCATGGTTTTAAGTATTCTAGAACCAATTTTAGTGATTGTGCTTCGTGAGATTTTCAATTGAAAACCTATTGAGTTAAGATTTGAAATTCTAATGAAGTCAATTTGGTAATTGAATGGTTATACTTAGGACATCCCAAGTTTGTACGGTAAAATTTTCAAGTCTTCCTTAGGGGTAAATTTTGTGTTCTAACTTCAGGAGGAAAACTATATTGATCTAGGCTAAATTATACAAAGTTTTCTTTTAGAAAGTTGTAGCTTATCTTTCTAGCTTTTCAATGGTATATAGTATAAAATTTTTGGACATCGGAGTCGAAAGTTATGATCCTTATAAGTGGAGACGCATCAGGAGTATATACTGTATCGTCCGGTGATGACGTGTATCATCTGGTGATGACGTGTATCGTCTGGTGATGGCGTATCGTCTGGTGATAATGTGTATCATCTGGTAATGACGTGTATCTTCTGTGCATTGTTTATCTTACATTTTTTGGTCCAATTTTGAACCTCTAGATGACAAATTTTGTCTTCAAGGTCTTTATGAAATTTTTATTTCTTGAAGTCCTCTTTCAAACCATCTAAGAATAACCTTAATCCAATATCTCTAGAGAAAGTTACGCTAATTATTCCAAATAGGTCTTAGACTGAAACTTCTTCTGGTTACTATTCATCTTGTATCATCTGGTCCAATTCTGACCCTTTAGACGACAAAATCTTGCCTCAATGTCTTCATAAAAGTTGTAGATCTTGAATTCTTATTTCAAAAAATCTAAGAATGAACTTGATCTGATATCTCTAGAGAAAGTGATGTCAATTGTAAAATATCTTCTGTGTATTGTTCATAAACTTCTTCTGGGTACTGTTCATTTTACATCATCTAGTCCAGTTCTGACCCTTTAGATGACAAAATCTTGCTTTAATTTCTTCAAAAAAGTTGTATATATTGAAGTCCTCTTTGAGAAAATCCTAAGATGATCTTAATTCAACATCTATGGAGAAAGTTATGCAAATTGTCCCGAAATAGGTTCAATATGATTGAGGACAAAACCTTGCTTGATTCTTTCGACCATAACTTTGTTACCCAACCTCCAAATGAATTGATTCTTAAGCCACATTATTCTATCTTTCTAAAAAAATTGGCATCATTTGAAATTGATTGGAAAAGGTTTGATTGAAGGAAATTGAGAGAATCTATTGAAATAGTATGAACTGGTGTTATTTTACTGAACATACTTTGGCATTTTGAATATATCTGGGTCTGTAGGGTTCCAATTGAGATTATTTTTAATGTGAAGTAAAATAGAGACATAGGATTACAAATTTTATGAAGAAGTAAAATTCTAACTCAGTCTCTAATATGTTCAATTTCTAAATGGGAATTGTTTATAGTATACTGTTTTAGAATGAGAATAGTCCTAAAATGTTTAAAGTGTAACTTTCAAATTTCTATTCCAAATTGAATGATTTTGATGCCATTAGAAACTTAAGACAATAGGGAACACTTTTCTAGTAGAAAGTGTTACCAAATTACTTCATTTATTGATCAGAATGATCATGAAAGATTAACCCAAAGGTCTGGACTTTTAGAAGTGATATAGGACTGAAATAAGAATTTAGATAATTGTTGGTCTTGTAATGCTAGAATTATACTAATGAGTGAATTGTTGGTATCAAAGTACTAAAGACATGTGTAAAATGGGGGTGAAGTGGATCATTTGATTAAAGTTGTGATTCGAAGAATAGGAGTAAAGTGTATCTAGTTTAAATGAATGAGAAATTGATAATAAGAGCAAGTAATGCGAGAAAAGAAATGATAAGTGATTAAATTATGCAATGTAAATGAGCATAAGATATGCAATTTGATAATATACCCAAGATCGTCATGAACATGCATTGCATATATTCCATATACACACGTGTGCATAAATGAATTCTTATAATTGTGCAAAGTTATTAATGTCTATACAATGTGTGTATTGCATAACTTTAATGTGCAAGACAAACGTCCGCATTCAGAAATTTCCAGATCATGGAAGATAATGCTAATCTTGAGTGTGCTGTGAGTAAACCTAGATGGTCTTACTTTATTGCTTGTTTTGTTTATGTTATGAATTGAGTGATTATGAATATTCATGAATGTGATTTCATCGTTGAATTCTGGACAATAAAGGTCCGATGATTGTGATATATGAACGAGATATTGCAATGCTAATTATATGTGAATGTGATGAAATAAATGCTTCATGATATGAATGCATGATCACAAAGTGTTCTCAGCATATATGTTGAATTTCGGACTAAGTTCCGATGATATATGATAGTAAATAAGTGATCATATGTGATTGATGCATTTCACTACATGAATGCATGAAAGATAAAGGCAATTGTGACTAGAATAGCAAATATGAAAAGAGCTTTAAGCTCAGTTATGCGCATCAGAGCCTTAGGCTCAACGTTTAATGAGCCCGGTATCCCTAATGGATATGATACAGTTATCAATGAGCCCGGTATCCACATTGAATACGGGACAGTTATAGGAACTCGGTCAAAACAAAGAAATAAATGAAAGTGAGTCTCACATACATTGCATATGAAAATTGATATGTATGTTCAAAATGAACTACGTGACTGCTCTAAATGTGAATTGTGAAATAAGTGATCAAAATAATTTGTGATGCTAATTCGATTATGGTTGAAATGATGTGAATTAAGTGATGGCATGATCTATATATGTTTTGTGATTAAGTGAGTCATCGAGGATGGTTACTCAATGAGTTCGCAAAACTCACCCAAAATTTGCAAATATTTTTCAAGATCAGAAGAGTTACTCCATTGGACAAACAAGAGTATAGCTACTGCATTCAAGTAAGAGGTAGAGGTCGGGATTAGTTGGCATCTGCATTCATACTTTCTTATTTATATATTCCGAAACTTTTGTATAATGTGTAATTGAATACATTTTTGCATATGCTTATATTGTTTAAAAAAAAGGGATTTGGTATTGAGTTCTGAATGTTTAACTGTTCTAGCATGTCACTCTTGCGGGTTTCACACTCAGAATTACTCGGAATGTTGGGTATGGGTCTCGAGAGGGTGGGGTGCTACAACAACTAAGTGTCAACATCGAGAAGATGACTTAATGCATATGCTTTTGAGTCACTTTAACTCCTCCACTTCCAAACTCTACCTAAAATTAAATATGAGTGAAAGTGAGTATCCTAAGCACTTTTAAGGCATTAATCACTAAGTGCAGTAGATCAAATGAATCAACATTTAAACACATATTAAATGCCCATGAAGGGAGACCCATATGTAGAAATTTGGACCTACTGCCTAGATGCCTTATATCAATATTGGCTACTTCAATTTTTCCAAGAAGTAGCTCAGTAGAAAGACGTAGTCTCCTGGATATCTATGTGGTGTGCAATCTATTGAAAGGCAAAAAACTGAATCTCTCAACAATGATTATGAATTTTATGGTGGAAAAGGGAAGCTACAAGGACACTACTAGAGGTCTGCCTTACGAAATTTTGAGAAATGGTGTATATTCTTATAATTCTAAGAGGTGAGGAAATAAGTTCACTATATGTTCCTCAAGCTAGCATTTAAATAGAAGAAGTTAAACACTCTTTTTGGGTCAAATATCACTGCATAGGATACAGACGTGACAACTTAAGTCATGTTGGAAACTTTAATATTTTTTTGGCCTTATTTGATAGTCAGAAATAAAGAGGTAAAATTAAGAGTACAATCCTATTCTTTTAATTTTTGTTTGCCTAGTTGAGAATGAATATATTAGGTAATGAAAAAACTGAAATGAATTTAAAATAATTCTAAATTTTTATTCTTAAGAAGATGCGTATATCTCAAATAAAATATCATGAATAACAAATAATGGATATTATCATACTATTTATATCAATTCTCATCATAATATTATTATCAAAATTGCATATTATCATCTTTTATTTTATTCTTAATAATTATTTTATTTTATTTGATGCTATAATAAATAAAATAAATTTTGTTGTAATTATTTTATTTTATTTTATCATAAAATCATTCAATTTAAAAATTAATAATTTTTGTACCATTACAAATAATTTTAATTATTTATTTATGGAATAAAAAATATTTTGATTATTTGTCTATAATAAATCATATAATAACCAAATATGAGTAAAAAGTTTCTCATTATCATTCTTAATGTTTGGTATGGAATATTAGCTTAATTATTAACATATTTAAGTTAGCTCAAGGTTTATATTTAATGATTTTGATGATAACTATATAATATTTAAAAATTCAAATTAGATTTATTTCTTTGTAAAATTAATGGGCTAATTCTCAAAAATGAAATAAAATCATAAGAAATAGCTTTTTTTCTTGCTTAAACCTTCTTTATAAACTTACCTTAATAGAAATGGTTTATCCGAAAGGATCCTACTAACTATGAAGGTTATATATTAGCTTCGTGATTACTGGAAGATTTTTAACAAAGATGACATCGAAGTTATTCAAGGTTAAATCTATCCAGTTGACTAAAGATGCGAGTGAAGCAACGACTATTTAAGGAAACTAACTATTTAAGGAAGAGTAACACCATTTATAAAGTAGAATGAACAAATTCAGACTATCGAAATATTTTGAGCAATATCTATACTCTTGAGAATCACGTCATGACTATTATGCTTTAAAAAGTAAAATCACTCTATCAAAAAAGAAATTGTTATTTTTTTGTGAGCTTTTTAGAAGCTTATTATACACTTTGAATGTGAAAGGTTGGAGAACCTTGAAAAATATGTACTTCTGAGCTTAGAGAGGCTGGTCAGATTTAATATTTGATTTTTTTATAGTGAAACACTCAAGTTGAATACTTGGGGATTGGACGTAGGCTTAAGTTGTAAACCTCTCTTCCGTGTTTAATTATCAAACGAAGCCTTAGGGGCATTCAACGTAGACATAAATATAGGTATGGATTGACATCTAGTTAACATTGATTTTTTTATGATCTTTTACTAATTTACGAAAGGTTTGCTCATGATGAACATAGACTGCTTTTTTTTTTAATGTAATGAAAATGTAAATGTAGTTATTATTTTCACAACCTAAATTATGTATAATAGTGATTGATATTTATGATAATATTATAAATTCTTTCACCGTTTTTAATAAGTATACACGAACGCAAATATATTTTTAAATCTTAAATTCAACATATGTAACCCACAACCATGAATTGTTTCATTACTTAAATCTACTTAAAATGTGATAAGGAAGAAAAGTATTTGTTTAAGGAAGAAATCCCAGGTAATGTAGGTAAGAATCCTCTCTTGGAATTTTCCATGCTAAACATCTTTAACACTTTGTCTATGTACGAGGATTGGGGCAAACCAAGTAACCTCTTTGATCTGTCTCAACAAATCTTTATACCTAGTCTATAAGCTACTTCTCCCATTATCTTTCATGGAAAAATTCTTAGATAACCATATCTTAACAAACTGGAGCATTGAAATGTCATTTCTAATGAGCAATATGTCATCCACATAAAGCAATAAGAAAACAACTGCACTCCCAGTTATCTTCTTATAAACACAGGGCTCATTGACATTTTTTATAAAATCAAACTCTTTGATTGTTTCATCAAAACGGATGTTCCAACTCCACGACACTTGCTTCAGTCCATAAATGGACTTTTGCAACTTGCATATTTGATCAGGAAATTCTTTGGATTCAAAACCCTTAGGTTGTGTCATATACACATCCTCTTGCAAATGCCTATTAAGAAATGATGTTTTGACATCCATTTGCCAAATTTCATAATCATTGCATGCTGCTTTAGCAAATAAAATCCTTATGGATTTAAGCATTGCTACTGGTAAAAAAGTTTCATCAAAATCAACTCCTTGTTTTTGTTTGTAACCTTTTGCCACCAACCTTGCTTTGTACATATGTACATTTCCATCCATGTCAGTTTTTCTCTTAAAAATCTATTTGCTCCCAATAGGTACTATACCTTCAGGAGCATCCACCAAAGACTATACTTGGTTGGTGTACATGGATTCCATTTTGGATTTCATGGCTTTTGCCATTTTAAAGAATCGATGTCTAAAATTGCTTACTTAAAATCAATAGGTTCGTCGTTCATAAATGAAGCATCATCACTTCCTTTTTCAACATGTAGATCTAATCTAATAGGAGGATGACGTACCCTTCCAAACCATCGCAAACTATGTGTTTCTTGAACCATTGATCGGACATTTAATATATCAATTTGTGGTTCTTGTTTCATTTAGATTTGTGTTTGTGGTTCTAGAACTTCTCCAAGTTCCATATCACTCCCACTACTTTCTTTAAGAATAAATTCTCTTTCTAAGAATATAGCATACCTTAAGACAAAAATCTTTTGCTCAAGAGGATGATGAAGTTGATATCCAAACTTTCTTTTGGATACCCCACAAACATGCATTTATCTTATTTAGCTTTATGCTTATCAAAAATTACATGCTTCACGTAATCATCACATCCCTAAAATTTTAAGTGTAACAACCTTTGTCTTTTACCAGTTCATATCTCATATGGAGTCTTGTTAACGGTTTTGGATGGAACTCTGTTTAATAGGTAAGTAGCAGTGTTAAGGGATATTTCTAAAATGAAACTGGAAGAACTACATAATTTATCATAGAACGTATCATATTTAATAAGGTACGGTTTCTCCTTTCAAAAATTCCATTATGTTGTGGAGTTCTAGGTGGAGTCCATTGTGAGAAAATTCCATTCTTTTTTAAGTAATTAAGAAACCCATGTTCCAACTACTTGGCATCTCGATCTGGTCTAAGTATCTCAATACTCTTATTAGTTTGTTTCTCTACTTCAAGTCTAAATTCTTTGAACTTTTCAAATGCTTCAGACTTGTATTTCATTAA
>JAOQMP010075985.1:0-19536 GCA_027563575.1 Erythroxylum pedicellare | reverse complement strand
AAAACATTTATAATTTAATCCAAAACAACCAGACTTCCATAAATAATCCAAGAAAAACTCGCACAAAATATTGAGCTACTCGTGATCTTAATTTATATGACAAAATACATCATTTTTACAAAAGAACTTTGCTCAGGGTTATAATAGAACAAAAGAGTTACCTAATTCAATCTTTAAGTATATCGCTCAATCATATTTTTATTATGATACAGTTTCCAAGCAACAACTCCTAACCTAATAAACAATAGAATATAGTATAAACAAATACCATAACTACCCAAACCAAATAAGACATTGCCAAATTAATAGTGATGCATAATGATAAAAAATTTAGAAACATCAAAGAAGGAGATGCATTCAACAAAAACAACAAATGAGGAATTTTTTTACATTGATGGAGATGAAGGTGGAGATGGGATGTGAAGTCCTTACATATCCCAAGCCTTATGAATTTTCTTCTCCAACTTTCTTTGTCGACGGGCTATCAATAGCATTTGTTCATTCATCACACTCTACTGACGGGCTATCGATTGTATTTGTTCATTCACCACATTAAGTTGTTTTTGTGTGACGTTGGAAGTGTTAACCACCAATCTGTATACTCTTTCCCAATCTTTTGGTGCACCTTCGTCCTCGCTTCATTCGTACGACGCAATGGGCAGTGCAGAACTAGAAGCGTCACTTGAGAACCTTAACTTATATCCAGCATGTGTCCGATGATCTTTAAGCTGCATCTTATCATGTTGCAATATTTCTGCACGTCTTAAATATGACGCATAAAAAACTCACGCTTCATAAACATTAGCCTGCTAACATCAACCTTAAAATGTCTGGCCAGAGCAGTAGCTAAAGAGCCCATTCCTAACCATGCTCCTTTCTTTCTCACATATTGAATCAAAGATTGGGAAAAATGAAGGAACATGTTAGGTATGTGCCTTTCATCTATGCAATATAATAGGGATAGTTCCTTAGTCGAGCATTTGTTGCTTTGACTTTTCCTAAAGACAGCATAACACATTAATTTATGAAGTAGTAATCGAACAGGAAAAATTATGTAACAATTCGATGCATTATAAGGATCGAACTCAGGCAAATCAGTTAAAAACTTCCAATAGGTTGTAACTGTGAAGGTCTAATGGGAACCTTCTACCTGTGTCCTAGGAAACTGGAAAAGCTCCCGTAACAAGCTCTCATCTAATCTATAAAGCTCCCCTCATAATCTGAACCAAAATTTGTTGGGTTTATTTGAATGAAACTTCAATGATGTGAAGAATTCTAATGTGAGTTTAGGAGAAATGGGATAATCTATCTGTATAAAATTTCCCCAACCGCCTTTATTAGAGAATGCCAATAGTTTATCTTCTAAACCTATCTGTTCTAAGAGGTTGAAATCGAAATATCACAGAATGAGAATTGTTTTTTTAAGAGCCAAATACCTTGACCCTTCTTCTGTCGAATAAATAGGAAAAGGGGCGTTGTAATCGCCTACCATGTCTACATCCATTTCAGTTCTCAACTCAGCTTCGATTTGGTCAACACTTTTGTTCGATCTTGGAGGCATGACGACTTAAAAACCTACAAAAATTAGCCAAAGAAATGGGACCAATTTTAGAACCCTAAAAATAAGAATCTATGGAAATTAAAGGAATAGAGGAGAAACAGGCACAATGAGGACTCGAATGCTCGCAAATGCCAAACTTTTAGCCCAAAATTTTTGCTGACTTACAAGATTTCTTGGAAACTTTCAACAAAATCTGTGATATCTGTGAAAGGAGAGTTGGGCAAGAGGAGAGTACCAAAAGAGGCGCGCAGAGGAAATAGAAGCGTCTTTTAATTTTTTAAACAGTTTTAATAAAAAATTAATTATTTTAAAATGTTAAAAAACACATTTACAATTTAATTCATTATTACAATTTTCATCTGTTTTGTGTTAATTGTCATTTTTATATAATCAATTTCCTCTTTGAATTATAATTTGTTTATTTTTTTATTACCTTAGTGTAGCAGTGACTATAATCTTTTATTATATATATAACTCGTTATAGGATTTAAAATTAAGATTTCTGTTTTGAACAAATGGATTAAAGTTATTTTACGTGCTTTATTAAGTTGGATTATTCTGTAGTTACTAATTGAGTATTTTCTCTCTCTCTTATATATATTCAGTTGTTGTTAATAATAATTATTTTACAGAGATAGTTGATTCATTGAAAAAAATTTCATGGATTAGGCAGTAAACGTTACTATTTTCTCTGTATCTTCTTCTCTTCCCTACCCGTGGTAAATTTTTTTCTTTTAACATTTCCTTATTATTTAGTCGCTAATTAATTACTAACAAGATTATTAATTGGTCTTTATATACTTTGACATCTGCTTCAACGTTGTCTTATAATAATCAATATTATTTTAGCATATTGGAATAAAGAGATGAAAAAATTGTCAGTCACATAAAATATATAATGATTAGAACTTTTTATTAATACGGTGACATATTGACCAAATATTAATATCAATAACTTTATAAAGTTATAATATTTCTATAAATTAAAGAATTTGATTTGTGTTTAATTATTATATCAAAATTAATTATATTCAAGTTTATTTTAAGCTAAATAATAAATTTTATTAACCTGGCTTAATTTTTAATTGTGCACCCGAGAGCATTTACAAATTAAATAAATTTGTTTCTTTTTAACGTAACTTTTCTCCTCCTCTCTTTTCTTAATTTTCTTGTTTAGATCTCTATTTTGCCTTATTTTTGCTTGATTTTCTATTGTTGATTATATAAAATACTTAGTTATAAAATGTAATTTGCGTAAAAACTTTGAAGAATTGGTTATTCTCTTTAATGCAAGTATTTTAGTTGTTAACAATAAAATCATAATAACTATTATATTAAAAAATCCCCTTTTAACATCTTGATAATATTTTTTATATTTGCAAGTTTTTACCAACCCACTTTGGCTTTCATCAATATATTCTTCTCTGTTTTTTAAATTATTGTCAATTATTATTCGTCCAGACTTCAGATGATGTTCCTCCTCGATCCCTTCTCTCTAATGTATTATTTATAGAAGGTGATATTCATACCTATTCTCCTTGTTTATATTCTTGTTGTTTTTCAATACTGTGGCATTTTGCTAATATAGAATTCAAAATTAAATTTTATTGTAGGGTAAATGTTTGACTTGTTCATTTAATTTAATATTAATTTTTTTGGTCGAATTGTTCTTGTTTCAGGCTTTTTCCTTGTCATCATTTAATGCTCAGAGCGTAAAGCTATTCTTAACGTATCTTTAGCGTGGAGAAGCACTTGTCTTTACACTATTTAATGTTGCAGCCATCATTTAATGCAGCACAACCTACACTTTAAAGCCTAGTATTCAGGTGTCTTCCTTTTGTTTACAGAAGTGAGCTATTCTTAACGTATCTGTAGGAGAAGCACTTGTGTTTCACTTTATTGTCTTCACGTAGTACCAATCATTTAATGCAGCACAACTTACTTTTTAAAGCCTACTATTAACGTTTCTTACTATTATTTAGAAAAGTGACTTACTCTACTACCTGTCTTTAAGTAATAGTTTTGTTTGTATGGATGTTGCGTTTTTCAAGTAATTCATTTGTGCGAGAGTTATTCAGAAATTATTATGACTGATTGTACGTGAGCTATTTAGAAATTATTATGATTGCTTGGTTTTTTTTGGTGGTTTAGACACACAAAATATATGTCGGTTAGACAGATGAGTGGAAGGAATGCTGTAATAGGATTGCTCTGCTACCTGTCTTCACGTAATATTGTTTGTGTGAACTATTGTGTTTTTCAAGTAGCCCATTTGTGCGTTAGTTATTCAGAAATTATTATGATTGCTTGGGTTTCTTTTGGTGGGTTTATTGTATACAATTAATGTGTAATTTTTTGATAATATTTGATTTACACGTATTTAATTTTAGCTATAATGATAACTAATTAATTTTAAAATAAAATGTATTATATTATAATTATTACAAGTAATAGTATGATTACAAAAAAAATAGAAACATGATAATAAGACTAGACATGTTTTTGTTTTTAGTTTTTTTATTAAAAATCTCAATAAAACAGGTTTTGTTTCTAGTTTTTATATTAAAAATCTCAACCAAACAGGTTTTTGTTTTAAAAAAAACAGAAACCAAAAACAGGTAACAAAAGCTAAAAATTACAATAGAAATATAGAAGTTGAACCAAATCGACCCTTAACTTTTCTTACCTACAACTCTAAACTTAATTTAATTATTATGATTTATTTTATTTAAATATGTTGATTAGTTACTCATATTTAAATTAATCATTAGGTTCATAATATTTTATTTGTTTATTTAATTTTATATAAATTCATATATAATAATTAATCATAATTGTTGTATATTTTTAGCTATTTAATGAATTAATTTTTGCATTTACATTTAATATTAATTATTATTACCTTATACTATTTTGACTCTAAACAATTTCGGATTTTTTTTTGAATCATTATTTCAGATCCTCAAAAAATTATGTTATATTTTTTAATTTTAATTTTAATATTCTTGCATCATTATTTTAGATCCTCAAAAAAATTGTGTTATCTTTTTTAATTCAATTTTAATATTTCAGTATTAATCAATCAATCGCCATTGTTTATGGTTGAAATAAGTTACATCGTAATTATTTTGTTTTCATAAACAATCCATTAACCTCTTTATCTTTTTACTATTCAAATTTTCTTCTCTAACCTAACAATTTAACCTAACGAATTAGGCAATATCTTCGTGCAAACTTAACTTCTCTTACTTTCTTCTTTTAGTTTTCTTCTTCTTCAACCTAAACACATCAGATTCCCTATTCCAGAAAAAAAAAACAGCAAAAGTAAGATTTCCTATTTCAGTAAACAAAGAAGAGGCTGTTGATGTTAGTAAGTTATTCTTTTTTTTGTTACTTTTTTTCATTTTTAAAATATTTATAATTTTTATAAAATGATATTTGTATTTTCTGTTTATTACATTTTGGCCAATTTTATTTTTTATCATCTAAGTTCTTGTTTGCACCATTTAACCTGTGATTTTCATCTTCATACAGTTAGATAAGAAATATTAGATTATCGTGATTATATTGTATTATATGACTATGTTATGTTGAAAATGTGAAGTATAAATGGATAAAATATAGACAATAAATATGGATATAAAAATCTTAACCGAAAACTATCATATTTAAGCATCATTCAATTATTATTATTTTAATAAATTAAATAATCTAGTTGTTTTTTAATTTTATAAATATCATTTCATATTTGCAATTAGATTATTAATTTTTTCTGATGTTATTTTTCTTACTACATTTAACGTTCATCTTTTTAGGTTTTCTGCTTATTGCCTGGTTCATTCTTGCACTACTCAGGTATGTTTAGTTATCTGACAAAAATATATTATGTACTATTCTGCTATACTTATTCATTACATATTCCTTTTTGTTGATATGATAATTAGTTTCTTGTTTATATTTTTGTATTTTATGACTTACATACCCAATTTTACTTTATTGGTATACTCAGTTACATTATATTGTCATGAATTAACTTTCTTATATACCTCTTAATCCTTTGTTTATCTTCTACTAGATTCAACCCATATTATTTTGCAAAGTTTTCAAATTTTTTACTAATTCTTTAAATGCTTAGATAACCATGTTTGTTAAATACATAGTTTGTTAGATTTTTGATAAATGTATTGTTAACCTTATTTGTCAAGTATGTGCTTATCAAATGTTTTCTTTTATTTATTCACATATACATATGTTAGTACTTCATTATAAACTCTTTATTAAATCTATACTTTGCTGCATGTATTTACTAATTCGTTAAATGCCTAGATAATCATGTTTGTTAAATATATAGTTTGTTAGATTTTTGTTAAATGTATTGTTAATCTTATTTGTCAAGTCTGTGCTTATCAAATGTTTTCTTTTATTTATTCAGATATACCCATGTTAGTACTTCACTATAACCTCTTTATTAAATCTATGCTTTGCTGCATGTATTTATTTTACAAGTTTTTATCGTACCCGACATTCATAAATGTAACATATACTTTTTTATACAAGTTACCTTTAATATTATTTATAATATGTATTCAATTATATTTAATAAATATATAGTTATGTATATATTTCACGAATATTATTACCACAAATATTTTGATCTTTTTGACAGACGTTATCAATTGATACATCAAAAGCGTCAATGTTATCTGTATCGTTCAAGCATTAAAATATGGATAGAAATGCTAGTAGGCATAAAAAATATGCTAAAATGACAAATGATAAAAAACAAGAATTGTTATGACGACGTAGAGAAACTCGAGCTACAAAAAAGAGAAGCGCTACTTTACCTACAATTCACCAAACAATTACTAATCAACGTAGCGATTCTTTCGTTAATATTGAACCTTCCAGTAGCTAACTTCTCATTCGTTAACCCTGTAATCAACAAATACATTATCAATCTTTCAATTTTTGTGTAGATCATATCAGTCAAGGTATGTTTTTTAACCTATATTTTAAATACTTTTAATATTACTAGTCCACATAGTGATCATGTTCTTTTTATATGTTTCAAGGGATAAATCATCGTACCTCTTCTTTGAAGTTAGCAATTTTGCAGAATTTACCTATTGAGCCTCAACAGCTTTGTTTTGCTTCAAACTGTGAACATTGTTATGCGAAACGATTTTATCTTGAATCTCTATCATTTTGTTGTTCGTTGGGACAAATTTCAATCGTTGCTCCTCAAATGCCTGATGGTTTAAAATCTTTATTTTTAAACAATGAAGAAGAATGTTTGCACATATAATAACAATGTAGCTTTTACTTCTTATGGAGCTAGATATGATCGCGAGCTAACAAAAAACAAGAAGGGGGTTTATACATTTTGTATTTAAAGATAAGTTTATCATTTCCTGGACATTTTGGTCTTGACAAGCAATAAGATATTTGGAATCCAAGTCTATTTCTTTGATACTGACGAAGAACTAAGAAGAAGGATTGACAGTTGTGATAAACTTCATGAAAGTACATTGAGACTGATTATGGCAGTTCTTCAAGATAACCCTTATGCCAAGTTCTTTTAAAGTCTTAGAGATATTCCATCACTTGAGAATCACGAAATAGTTCTCAACTGTTATCCTGGCCTTGATCAACGTGTTTATAATCTTCCTACTACATCTCAAGTAGCTGCTATATAGACTGAAATTGATGATGAACAAAATGATAAATTTCCTCACATCCAAGTTTACACTCACTCAAGTACAAGTTATAGAATTCGATCTTACTATACATGTTATGACCCGCTTCAATATCCACTTTTGTTTCCTCGCGGGGAGTCTGGATGGAATCATGGTATTAAGCGGTTGATTCCATAAAGAAACAAGACCAATGTTTTAGATGAAGGAACCAATGTTTCTCTCCACTCTTTTACTGATCCGTCTGGACTATTCGCTCTCGAAAACATAGGTAAGTTTGTCTTTTTGTTTTTTCATTTTCCAAATATTTTTTAATTGCACACTTTTATTTATCAATCTTATTTTTATTGTTACTAGTTGCTGAAGAAGGACACTGTGAAGATGGTTTGGTTTCTGCTAGACAATATTATTGCTATCGGCTTTAAATAAGAGATCATGACGAATCCATACTCCTCCATAGCTTAAGATTACTTCAACAATTCATTGTTGGTACTTATATAAAGATTGAATCATATCGACTTGATTTCTATAGAAAATAAACAAAATAAGATACGATCAAAAATTTTACAAGATCTTTTAGACAGTATTAACATTTGTCAAACTGAAGGTTCTATAATTGGTCGTTAAATTGTCCTTCTGGCTTCATTTATCGGCGGTCCAAAGGACATAAAGCGACATTATCTTGATGCAATAGCTCTAGTATAAAAATAGGGTAAACTAGATATTTTCTTTACTATTACTTGCAACCCTATGTGGAAAGAAATACAAGAGAATCTTAAATTTCACAAAAAGACGTAAGATAGACTAGATTTGTTGACTAGAGTATTCTGAGCTAAAATTGAAATTCTAAAAAATGAGTTAATCAGAAAAACAAATCTTTGGAGATGTGCTCGCATTTGTTTACATTATTGAATTTCAGAAGCGTGGATTCCCTCAAGCTCATTTACTGTTGATACTTAAGCCACATTTTAAGTTGTTGAATCTAGATACTTATGACCAAATTATATTTGCTAAAATACCTAATCCTGATCAAAATTCCTGGTTATATTCTCTTGTTATTAAACATATGATTCGCGGTCCTTATGGTTTTATGAACAAAGATTCTCCTTGTAAGAAATGGTGTATGTAAAATCCATTATCCCAAGAATTTTACTCCTTTTACTGTTCATGGTGAAGACAGTTATCCGTACTATAGACGAAGAGATGATGGAAGGAAAGCAAAAATTTACAGACATGAGGTTCATAATAGGTGGGTGGTACCTCATAATCCATACCTTTTGATGCTACTTGATTGCCACATTAATGTTGAAATATGTTCAACAGTGAAGCTTGTTAAGTACTTATACAAGTATGTCAACTTTAGCATTACCAACCAAGAGAACACAAGTAATATTGATGAAATCAATAATTTCCAAGAAGGTCATTGGATTTCACCTCCAAAGCTTTATAGTGCATATATGAATTTCGTCTAACTGAGATTATTCCATTGGTTTATATACTACAAGTTCACCTCGCAGATCAACAGTTGGTTTCCTTTGACAAAAATGTTGATTTGTTTTATTTGTTAAGAAATGTTGACTTCTCGAAAACAATGCTGATTGAATTTTTCAACATGAATTCAACAAATAAAAAGGCTGCAGAGATGAAGTACCTATATAGAGATTTCCCAAAACATTTTGTTTGGAATCGAAGAACAAAAAAAATGGTTAGAAAGAAGTCGAAGAACAGTAGTAGGAAGATTGGTCACTATTGACCCTCGAGAAGGAGAAAGGTATTACTTGAGATTATTACTCACGCATGTTAAAGGACCAACATCATTTGATAACTTGTTAACTGTTAATGGTCAGAAGATTAGCTGTTTCAGGGAGGCTGCACTACAATTGGGATTACTAGCATCTGATTCTTACATAGGACAAACACTTGAGGAAGCTGTCATCTTTCAAATGCCATCATCCCTCAGACTTTAATGTGCTACACTCTTATTCTATTGTTCACCGATAAATCCTAAGCAGCTCTGGGAAACTTTCAAGGACGACCTTTGTTCTGACTACCAGTATGCTTCTTGTTCCTATAATACATACACTTCTAATAATGTTACAGAAATGGCCTTTGAAGATATTAATAAATCTACAGGAAATGGGGAAAAGCTTGGCCGATTATCATTTTACCGATTATCAGTTTCATGTTGATTATTATCAATAACAAACTAAGGAAGTACAAAGTAAGATGAATATACAGATTGATCCAAAAGACCTATTGTTACAATCAAGGTTGAACAATGAGTAAAAGCGCATATTTAATTTAATAATGAACTCAATTTTGACTTCAATTGGTGCAAGTTTTTTTATTGACGGTCCTGGTGGAACTGGAAAAACTTTCTTATATCGAGCTCTCCTTGTAAATTTACGATCACAAGGGCATATTGCAATTATTGTCGCCACTTCGGGTGTTGCAGCATCAATCCTTCCAGGTGGTAAGACAGCTCACTCAAGATTTAAAATCTCGCTTGATTTGTCAAAGCAAAAAGTTTGCCAATTAAGCAAGCAAAGTAGTGTTGCAAAATTAATATTTGAATCTAGTTTTATCTTATGGGATAACGCTTCCATGGAAAAATGAGATGCCATTGAAGCATTTCACAATTTACTTCAAGATATAATGGACTCTGATCAGCCTTTTGGAGGAAAAATTGTTGTATTTGGTGGTGACTTTCGTCAAACTTTGCCAGTTATTGACCAAGCAACAAAATAGCAACTCATTGATTCAAGTCTTCTAAAGTCACATCTTTGGCCACATACATGTAAATTCTCTTTGATGATAAATATAAGGGCTGTGTCAAATCTAGCTTTTTAAGATTTTTTATTGCGAGTTGGAGAAGGCACTAAGCCAATGGATGAGCAAGATCAAATATGCTTGCCAAAAGAATTGATTATTCCTTATGACAACAAGGATGAGTATCTTAACAGGTTAATACTTTTTTCATTATATATTTTGCTATCCTTTTTGTACAATAGCTGCTACATTTTTCTTATATACCGTTATCCTAACCAGCTTACTAGAAGACGGCTTCCCTGACCTAAGCTTATATTCATCTGATCCGTATCAGATGATAAACAGATGCGTGCTATGTCTAACAAATGATTGTTTTGATCAAATTAATGACATCATGATTCAAAAATTATCAGGAAATATGTATTCATATATAAGTTTTGACAAGATGATTGACCGAAGACATCAAGCTGATTATAAAGATTTTCTGAATTCTTTAAATCCTAAAGTCCTACCTCCATCTAAACTCTTGCTCAAAGAAGGCTCTCTAATTACGTTACTCAAAAATTTGAATCCAACTGAGGGACTGTGCAATGGAACAAGGTTGATATGCAGACAATTAAAAGATCATACAATTTCTGCAGAGATTATGTTTGGACCTCACAAAGGAAATTTGATTTTTATACCTAAAATTCCTTTACATTCTTCAGAAAACGAAAAAAATGGAATCCATTTCGTCAGAACACAATTCCCAATTCGTTTGTGTTTTGCAATGACCATAAACAAATCTCAAGGTCAAACACTTGATCATGTTGGAATTTATCTCTGTCAACCTGTATTCTCGCATGGACAACTAGATGTAGCTCTATTAAGAGCTCAAACTCTTGAATCACTTAAAGTTCTAATTATTCCAACAAATTTTGATTATTCAAACTTTGATCAAAAAACAAGAATTATTGTTTTTCATGAAAATTTTGAATTAGTCAAATTATAAAATATAAAAGTTCTTGAGAGGTATGTTAGCTGTTTCTTTTGTCACTTGATATAATTTCATTTCATGTAAAAAATTCTATCTCTTGACTTATTCATTAAGCATATTCTTTCAGCATGGAAAATCGTTTACTGATTAAGGATATTTTACCTGGAGCTCAATGGTAGTCTTACGAAATAATTGTCTAAGAAAAACAACATATTGTCACTTCGCCTGGTACACCATCAAAAAGACAAAAGCTTGTCTTCTTTGATTATGAGGTATAACAATTACACTTTCTTCCTTTTACATTTTTTAAACTTAAATATTAATAATTTCCTTATTACTAACAGGAATCACAAGTTGAGGGTATCATATTCAACAATGATATCCAACGGATGAGCAACATCTTGCATCCATGTAAGAAATATATTATTTCTAATACGATTGTGAAATCAATTCCGCCTCAATACCAAACCAAAAATTTGAAAATACAATGGATTATTTCGAGTCACACGTTCATTGAACCCGTGCCAGAAGTTGAAACAATCATCCCCATCAAATTTAACTTTACGTCTTTCAACATTCTCATGAGCTGTGTAAATGACAAGCAGAAATCAGTCGGTTAGATCCTTAATATATTTCTTCATACAATGTTGACAAATTTTTCATTGTATCTGATTATATTTATCTTTAACAAGTGATAGGTATTTTAGCAGTTGTTATTGAAGTCTTGGATAGAAACGAAATCGTCAGAGATAGAAGAACTTCAACTGTGCAGAAATTTGTTATCACCAACAAAGAGTAATTTTAATTCTCTGTTACTCCTTATATTTTGCATGAACCTGAGATAATTTTTTTTTCTAACATTTCCTTTTTTTAGACACTAAACAATTGTGTTGTCACTATGGAATTCTTTTGTTAATAACGAGGGCTGACGTATTACTGAATCCCTGCACTCTTATCCAATTATTGTGTGTAGAAGATTGAAAGTCAACTTCTATAACGGTATTTTTTCCTTCCTTATAATATTACCTGTTATTATTTATCTTTTTATTTTATGTTAAAGTTACTATTAAAAACTTTGGGTGTTGCATTGTCGACATGGTTTGACTCAACAATTCTCTTTGATCCATCAATACACGAAGTTACAGATCTAAAAATTTGGTAATGTGTTGTCTTAGTTGCAACATCTCTGCTCCAACAATTTATTTCAAATTGTACATCTTCACTTCAACTTTCAATAATGTTATGTCAAAATCTTTTAAAATTTTGATGCTTTCACATTTATAATTATTATGTTACAAATTATATAGAAATTTTATAAAATTTTTATTTTTTCATGTTTATAATTATTATGTTACAGGACACCATAATAATTACCATAATCATGTTCTTAAATTTTGACACCAAGGTAACTACATCCATATATTCTTATACAATATTTCGGTTGAAACTTTTTAATCAAAATCTTGTTATAGGTTATTTCCAGATATCATGGATTAAAGCTAAAATTTCCTTTTAACATATCTTGCAAAAATACTAGCATATGGCATTCAAGAAATGTTTTCGCTCTCCGGCTGCTACGTATGAAGTTCCATTCACTTGTAATTCTTGTAGGGAAAAACTTACGGCTGAACTGAGGTTTCTACTTTTTCCTTTTTCCTTCCCATTTGGATTTTGATTTTTTTACGTGACTTTTTTACTTGCATGTCACGGGTGTGACTTTTTAACTCACACTTGTCACCTCTTTACTTACATATATTATGCTGTAGATATAATATCTTTTTCACTTTCTATTCTAACTTTTCATATAGGTGTCGAATCAACATAGATTTGACCATCAAAACAGGTAGTATCACATCTTTTATTTTTGGCAACCTTGCTAAAAAACTTTTGAATTTCACCGTTGTTGAAACTACGCAATATTACAATGAGGTTATATTTTTGCATCTATTTTTCTTTTACGTTTCCAATTTAATATACCACCAATTATCTTTATATAGTTATTTCACTGACAGTTGACATGTTTACATTTGCATAATAAGAACATGGAACTCCCTTTAGAGAAGGTGCACACAGAATTGCAAAGCAAGCCATTTCTTTTACATGTCAAACCAGCAAACATTCAGTCATCGAATGCAATCCAATAATTTACCGTTGTTTGCTACCGCAAAATTGATGATCACAAAGTACAAAAGTCTTCGATTTCACTTGCAAAAGATGGCCATCTTTCAGCTGATGATCAACATGACGGTGCTGAAATTAGACCTCTACCTATTGCAGGTATTTTTTATTTCATCTTTAGCGTGATCATCTATTATTTATGTATCTAGCATTTTGTTTAAAATAATCTCACTTTATTTGACGTGCCTAATATACTTTGATTTTTTATATCTTTGGAACATATTGCTGAATCTTCTTCATCAGTCAAACAGTGCCTTAATAAAAGATTAGCCATACTGAAAACAATCTGCAGTCACATACTGATATAATTATCACTAAATATGCCCTGCAATAAGATATAAACTATGATGGTGATAACAAAAAACCTAAACTTTCATAAACTTTTTCTGTCGGAAGAAACTCATCAAATGACTTTTATAGCTTTTGTTCTTTTGCTTCATATTATCTTAAACTTCGATATTCTAGACATTGCATAATTCTTCTAGATATAATTCTCCATATCCACATGATGGTTTTTTTGTTGTAAATTCACAATCGTTGATATTTTTAAATTACTTGGATGATAACCCTCTCTTGTTTCTTGTTAGAATGTTTAATTTTATAGTATATATTATATATATATATATTATAATAAATTGTTCTAACGACTTAAATACGCTTAAATCATTGATTAAATAATGAAATTGTATATAATTTTTAGCTATATTCTAGAAAATTGTTCTACTGTTTCTTAAATTTCTAATCGTTCAATTTTTTTTAGAAATCTGAAAGGTATACCTCTAAGATTTTCGCATTCTTGTTACACTAAAACAACATACTATACTCAACTTCCATTCAAAAATTGAAAATCTTACAAACTGAATTAAAATTCAATTTCTGCAAATAATTTGTATCCCTATGTCTCTTAGTTTAATTCGAATCAAAAATCGTCTCATTGGGATGTCTAGACAAAAAGTTATGCTCAAAAGAAACAAGACTTTTCAATTTATCATAATAGTTAAACATATACAACTTCCATCGAGAAATTGAAAGCATTAGATACTGAATTAAAATTTGCCTTCTTCAGATAATTTTTAGTCCTATGTCTCTAGTTTACTCCAGACCAAAAATCATCTCATTTCAATGTCTAGAGAAGAAGTAATGATGAAAAGAAACATGACTTTTGAATTTGCAATTACTTTCAAGTGCATAAACCAAAATCGAGTCGTGGTTAACTATTAGAGAGCACAGTGCCTTGATGTGACAATTAAACATCAGCTTAACAATTAGCGCTCAAACTCGTGAACTAGAAAAGTCACGAGTGTCAGTGAGTCACGCCTGTGCAAGAGCCACCCACGCCTTTACAGGAGTCAGGGGTATAAGAAAAACTCACCAGTATGCATACTCTTCAATTTCAATCTAAAAGTCAAAATTTTCAAACTTTATATTAAAATGCCGACAATTATTTTTTAATATTTTTTCGCACCCATAAATTTCGAATTCATTCTATATATTTTAAATTTTTTTGAAATCTTATATATATATATATATATTAACAACAATTACTAGTCCAAAAAATATTCATATTGACTACTTAATCAAGTAACTATATACTAAATTTGTATGCCAAACTATATAATAATTAATAATAATCACAGTAATTATTAATAGGATAGCATATCCACCAATTGTTGCTATTTACTACTTAATCGTGCATATCCACCAATATATTTAATTTAATTTAATACATATGTATACATATATATGTATAAAAATTACGTACGAATATACAATAATAGTATTTTAAAAAATCAATTAATATAAACTATCTTTTGATTGTTGTATATATAGTGAAGTCACGATTATGGATTAATTTATTATATTATAATAATTATTAATCGTATCAAAATGAATTATATTTCAACGAGACTAAAAAATAATAACTAATATAAAATTTATAATAATTATTAATATTTGTAATAATTAATAATAAAATAACATATCGACCAAATATTAATATTGAATGAATATAAACTTATTTATATTATTTCAATATTGATAATATTCACAGCTTCAAAGTCGCGATCATGCACAGTGAATAACAGCAATGTCGCGATCGTGCAAGTGCACGATTGCGACAACCGATCGATATTAGCGAGGTAGCGATCGTGTTTAGGCATGATCACGACTTTCTAGTCACACTTCCTCAATTCTAACTCCAATAATTTTCAATTCGAAACTTCAAAAATTTTAAACTTTAAGGACGACAATTATTTTTTTAAAAATGTTTTTCACACCCATAAATTCCAAATTCATTATGTATATTTTTACTTTTATATAAATATTATTTTTATTTTATATATATCTTTTTTTAACTTCTAATTAAACACATTTATGTATATCATATTAACAACAATTACTGGTACACAAAATATTCATATTGACTACTTAATCAGCTAACTATATGCTAAATTTGTATGCTAACACACACACACACACACACACACAATATAATCAATGAATTATATATATATATATATATATATATATGATTCATTGATTATATTATGATGACTATTTGCCATATCAAAATAAATTATTTTTTAATAAGATGAATTAATTCTCTCATCCAAACTATATAATAATTAATAATAATCACAGTAATTATTAATACGATAACATATCCGCCAATTGTTCCTATTTACTACTGAATCGTACATATGCACCATCGCGACATATGAATACATATATATATACACACTACATACAAATATACAATAATAATATTTAAAAAATTCAAATTAATATAGACTATTTTTAATTGTTGTATATATAATGAAGTCACGATTTGTCTTAATTTATTATATTATAATAATTATTAATCATATCAAAATGAATTCTATTTCAATGAGGCCAAAAAATACCAACTAATCTAAAATATATAATAATTATTAATATTTGTAATAATTAATAATACAATAACATATCCACCAAATATTAATATTGAATGAATATAAACTTATATATATTATTTGAAAATGAATAATATTCACAGCTTCAAAGTTGCGATCGTGCATATTAATTCAAATTATTTTAATTTCGTGAATATATATTTCTATATAATATATACATATATATAGTTAACAATAATTCATTATATTAACATGTATAATTTATATTTGATTAGCTTACTGATTAAATTATAATTGATTCCTTTATTAATTAAAAATTATGTGCCAATTTGCCTGTTATTTTCTAATAAAATGATTTATTTAACTTCTGAATTTTAAATAACATAAACATTCAACAAAAACTTCCAAAACCAAAAACATAAACATTCCATAAACATCGAAACCTACAATTATATAATAAAGTAAAATACTAAACTAAACTATTCAAGATATCAAATTTTATAATCACAAAATAAACATTCATGATATATGTTTAATTTGTAGTTTTCTTCTTAACAATCGACCATCGTACCTATCCTTCTCTTTTCCTATCTTCTTTTTCTTCACATCATCCCCTCTATCATCAGTTACATTTAGAACATCCAAGTCGATTTCCACTCCTCGAATTTTGTCTCTTCTTTCTTCTTCAATTCTGTCTTCTCCTTCTTCTCCTTTTTTCTTTGCAAGGACATTGTTAAAAGATAATCAATTATGTTTAGTAATCAACAATAACATTAAACTGAAGTAAAAAAAAAAAAGAAGATACAAGCAATATTGAACACATTCAACAATGAAAACACTAACACAAGAAATAAAACACATTAATGATAACACCAAATTATTTTCACATTTAATTATTAAAGATGTTACATCACCATTTTCACGAACACAACCAAAGATTTTAAGCTCATAATAATTCATGAACAAATTCTTATTTGTATGCATAGCCTAATTGACAAATACAACAACTAAAAGACCATTAACGAGTGTGATAGACACTCACTCAATCTTCCCTTTTTCCAACCACTCAAAGGGCAAAAACATTCACTCATTTTCCATTTCATGTTAAACATCAGCTGTAAGCTTGCTAACAAATCCAATCTTCACTACTATATATCTAACACAAATATTAATCCGAAGGTCTTTACTTTGGTTGTAATGAGGCCTTGGTGGAGGTACGGAAAAGATACAATTTAGCTTAAAACCAAAGGACTAATTGAGCATTTAAAATCATAAATACCAATAAAATATAAAACACGATATTTTTTTCTTTTTAGAAGTCTACTGGACTTTTACAATCAACCCTTTTCCACTTTTTCCTTTTTTCTTCCCTTTTTCTTTTTCCCCTCCCATTTTTTGCTTCCTTCTTTTTAACCCTTTTTTCTCTTTCTTCTTCAGTTGATATGATTTGTGTTCTTACTGAAAGTACAACAACATATATCCTTTACCCCTCTTTTTTTTTTCTCTTCTTCGGTTGATATCATTTGCTTTTTTCCCCAATATACAATAACATATGAACTTTTTAAATGCTCAACTTGCCCTTATGGCAGGTATAATCAAAGCAGATAAAAACAATAAAAGACAAAGCTCATTTTCAGGTTTTAACCAAAAAAAGGTTCCATACAAGCTCAAAGGGGTTCACTAAAGATAACATCATGGTGGCTTTTAAAGCTTTGGTGTTATATCTTAAACGCCTTCATCATTTTAATTTCTGCATACGATTATGTAATCTTAACTGGTATTCACAAGCAAGTTCTAGATTTGTTTAACATGAAAGAATACTCTCAACAACGAATACTTTTAATTGGTCTCAAACCTTTATCGAAGAAAAGTATCATTTATCTATCACAACAAGCTAATACCTTTTCAATTGAAATCCACGCCAACCAACTAATACATACAGATATATTTATTCACTTATAAGATGCATTTATAACTCTGATTGAGTTCAATCAATAATCACAAATCTTTAACAATTAAACAAAAAAACACGATATGTACAACAATCATAATTAACATCATAGGAAATTAAGCAAATGATCGAGCATGCTAGTGACACTAATTAAATCGAACAATAAAATAAAACAAATTTATTCACAAACAATCAAAATAATCAAACAAAAATTAGAAATACAATACTAAGATGGAGGCAGATGCTTTCTGGAGTGAGGATTCAAATTTGCTAACAAATCCTTGAGCTCCGCGATATCTTCCTCAATCTTTTACAATCTCACGCCCATTTGTCGTTCAAAAACAATAAGTTGATTCATTAATGATTGATATTCAACAGAATTAGATGCAATGGTACATTGCATACTTTCATGTTATGAACAGCCTTCCCTTTCTATACCTTTACCTCTTTCGGATTGACTGTGCTCACTAGATGAAGGCTCTGTTACCTCATCACTAATAACAACATAATGATCACCTTGCCGCTTCGTAATCTTCATTGACACCAAAGACTGCAAGTCTAAATTAGAATTCCCTGAAACTAACTGCATACTTGTTCTCTAATTAGTAAACCTAAACGCTCTGCAATTTGAGTTATAAATGTCCCAAAAACTATTTTCCCAGCGCTAACTTTCGCTACATCCATTATATTCTCACTTAGCCACAAACCAGCATTAAACTGTTTGCCATGCACCATGCACCACAATATAAACAATTCAGATTTAGAAACTGAACCTTGGACATCTCCTATACCAAATATTGTGCAAGTTAAAAACCTATGAAGATAGTGTAAACTAGGATCCACTCAAGCTGACGATTTAGACCTACTCAGAGAAAAAACATTTCTTGAATTTGTAATTTCGCTCCAAAATTCTTTAGGCTTAAATTCACTATCATAATCGTATAACTCAGTGTGTGGAAATCCAAACATATCATTCAAATCATTTAAACCAATAGAATGCATCCTATTCATTAACCTGAATATCAAATTAAGCACAATGCCATCCTCGTTATAGGTCAATTTTAAAGTTGATAAAAATTTTAGGGTTAATTTAACATATGAATTTTTCTAAAATTTGTGAATCCATCCCATCTTATGTTATGCAATAATTCATTGACTCGATTTCTAATTCCTAACTTAGTTATAGCTAAGTGATCAATGAACCTATTTGGCATAATTGGACAATCTTTTAAACTTACATACCTTGACTGGTTCTCGGAATTGGTAAAGTCAAGACATGGATTACGTAAATTAAGGACATCGCTCACTTCAAAGGATGAAGATATCCCAAATCTCATATGAGGCATGATTTAAATAACAATCACAAATCAAAATATTTTCACTAATCTCAAACCAAACACAACAATTTATCACTTAATTAGATTTACAATAGTTAAATATAATTCACAAACACCAAATCCTATAGTAATGTAAATCCAACAGGCATTTTAAATATTCATCCTTTAATCAAAATGTTT
>JAOQMP010075925.1:0-19556 GCA_027563575.1 Erythroxylum pedicellare | reverse complement strand
AATGAAATGAGGGAAAAGTTGGTTTCAAAACTATTGTGATTTTCTATTGATGCTTTATTGGTAAATAATGATATGATTCCATGTGGAATGAATGTAGTGATCGCATATAGCTCACCTTTATCATAGGATATGTACCGGAATGACCTGCGGGCGTCCCGGTGCGTAACCAACGGTAAGGGGGTGCTACAGTAATGTTACGTTAGTTGCTTTATATAGAAAATTTCCAGTTGCATGCTTAACAATAACCAAGAAGGAAGAAACAAATGATAAAAACGTGGATAAATTAGAAAATTTTAGGAAAATATAGACGAATCAGCTTAAAGTCTAACCTCAGATTATAATAGTGATGATAGTGGTTTAGATCATAAAAAGGAGAATATCTATGAAGCCTATGAATTAATGTATGCAAAATGGGTGTAAACATGCAAGAAGAATGAAAAGCTAAAGAAGTAAAACTTCTCTATGAAGAACATCATTCAAGATTTAGAGAAGAAGTTGTTGTCTATATTAGATGAGCTTGATGAAACAATGTTGAAGCTGGCCAATGTGGAAAAAGGGATAAGAATGTTAAATGGAGGTATTGAAAAGTTAGAAAAGTTGCTAAAAATTGGTAAAATTAAAGGATACCTTCAAGGCATTGACTATAAAGGTGAATATTCTAAGTCGAAGAATGAGATAAATAGTGTGGTCAAATCTATGTAAGGAGAAACTTCGAGGAAGAAACGAAAATTTATATTTACGTGTCACTTTTATGAGGTAATCGAGCATATAAGGTTGAATTGTTACAAGTTATTATAAATGATATTTCAAAGGGGTCAAAACCAAAAATCTAAACACTCTCTATTAAATTTCCAACAACAACCTTTATTAACAAAACATGCTTAGGTTAGAAAGGTCAATTACAAGCACAAAAAAATAGTGAAAGAAAAATAATAAATTGTCTAGATTCATAATTAGTTGTTGTTGTTGAAGAAACTATTCAGATAAAAGATAAGTCAATTGTTTTAGAAGAAGAAATCAACCAAACCATTAATGGCAGTGATAGTGTGATGAGAAATAAAACTAGGTTTGAATTTTCTTCTAGGGGTACAGGGACTGTGTACTTTACATTTTAAAGTATATTTTAATGTTGTTTATTAGAAATAAGGAGGTTCGAAGGAGTTATCATCTAGGCTTTCTGAGCTTTTATTTATGGGTTATCAAAGTTCAGTTGATTGGTGTGTGTCTATTTTTTCCTTACTTGTTGAATATTATAGTTGATGTGAGAATGAGGCTTTGCTTGATGGTTGGAGAATTTTGCTTTAGGGAGTTATGTCAAGAATATGCTTATAATTGGTTGGAGATCTATAGGAAGATTCGAGTTTTCTATTATTCGAATTTTTCAAGTTTTATCTTGATTTCTCTATATCATGGACTATATGAATTTGGACAATTTATGTGCATATGGTTTATGTAAGCAGGAGATTGATTAAATTTGATTATGATTCTTTGAATGCATTTTTAAGGTTTATGAATTTAATCAGTCATATGCGGATGACTTTGATGTAAGTAATGATATGTTGACTAGTGTTTTGAGTTTATGATTCTTCCACTACACCTAATGCTTATTTTTATGCTTCTGTGTTAACTGAGATTGATTGCATTGAAGTCATTCTTTGTTTTGGTATTGTTTTATCCTAAAGGGGAGATATCATAATGTTTTTGGTGACTATTCCATTCAGGGGGAGATTTCAAGGTATATGTGTGACTATTAGTCTTACTTTTTGGCATCTTTTTGTCCCAAGGGGGAGAAATTTGAATGATTGGATAATTGTTCATTTAGGATTATTGTTTCTTTGGATGTTTCTTGAAATTGACATTAATGTTATTTGAAAGTTATTCGGAACTCGATGTTCAAATAAAGGGGAGCTCCTATATGTTATGTAGACTTGATGTTGTGTGTTCATTTATCTTCATTAGGGGAGTTTCACATATGTGACAAATAATTTCAAAAAGGGAGAGATTGTTAAGATACATGTTATATATCATATTATTAATTTTGGCATTACTTAATAATTGGACTCTCAAGATAATGTTGATTAGTTTCAAATTCTAATCAAGATGGGATTGAATATTCCTTGAATTTGGTTAGTTGATTGTAGTTAGAGAATTGCTTTTTTAGGGTGTGAATTAATGACAATTTTTGCATGACTTAAAGGCTGAAATTAAAAAGCTATCGTGGATAATATTTGGCGGAAATTTGTAAAGAGATAGAACTCTATCTAGTGAAGACCTCTTAGGAAATCGCGTGACTTATGCAAATTTTTGTGATTTGTGTATTTTGTGTAGTTGTTGTAGTTTTAGGAAGTTCTGTAATTGTTCTTTTAATTAAAAAACATCACATGAACCTTGCGGATTGTCGTGAGTTCTCTAAGGTTTGGTTTCATTGACTGATTTTGTGGTGAGCTCTTTTTGTGTTGTTGTTGATTCGTTAGGTGTGCAGCTGTGCTGATTTCACGTTGATAATTAATATATCTTATTGCTGCATTTTTCTCTAGTGAGTGTCGTTGATTGTGGTGGAGTGCAGCTATGATTTTATTACTTGGTTTTGCATGTTTTTTTATTTTATAGCTGGACGTGACCTAGGTTGAAGAGGGTGTGCTACATTTCTCTTCTATTTTTGTCATTGAGTGGGTATTTTTTTTGCTAAATTTTTTTTCTCTCTTGGCTTATACAATACTTGGTTATTTTCTAGCTGATATCGTGGTTGGTTTTTGATTAGGTATTCTTCTATTATTCAACGAAAAATTGAGGTTGTTCTTGGGAGTTTTTTAGTTGATCTATTTTGTGGTCTTTGTATTCCTAGTGATGTTGTTTCTTATTCATTGCGTGACTTTTGGTGAACTGGTTTGATGATGATTGTGTCACTGTCAATAGAAAAAGTGGTGTCTGGAAATTATAATAGCTAAATATGATAGTACTATTGGTGAACAACTTTCCAATTTGTCATTGAAGGAGCTGAATTATTTAGGGAAGTTATCTTTATTATCTCAAGTGTATTTGTTTATGTTCGTTATTATTTTTGATCACTTCAGTTTTTTGTTTATTATATTTATTGTTAAAAGTTGTTGAGAAAAATTTTCTATTGAGGTTAGTACAATCGATCATACTATTGGATGTGAAATACTTTCATAGGTTGTGAGAATGAGGGGCAGTGTCAAAGGTTGAGTGGTGTCAGCTCAGTAAAACCTTGTATAAAATTATTGTCATTAGTGAAAGTATTAAGCTAGGTGAGGCCCTGCAAACGTAGGCAAGATGTGTCGAACTACGTTAACAAATTTTGGTGTTGATTTGTTATTTTACATTTAATTTTTCTATTTTCGCTTATGTTAGAAGCAACTGCGACTGAACCAAAATTTTTCCAAAACTACTACACCCCTTTGGAAATTTTCAATTTTCATAAAGAAATTAAAGAAACATGTTGAGAAATCTAATAAGGTTTTAACAAGGACAATAATGAAAACGAGAGATGTTGTTGCTCAACTAAAAAATCCTAAACATTGAGATATTATAGTTGTTCCAAATCCTTTTCAATTCAGTATAATAGCTCGTTCTTTGTTGGAAGTAACAAAATAGAAAAATTTAGAACTTAGGTAGACCAACATACTTCAATTAAATGATATAAAGTTATTTTCTTCACTTTAATTTTTCGGGTAGGAATTTTCAACTTTTAGAAACAAATGATCCAAGAAATTTGGAAAAGAACTAGCCGAATGAGCTGGGATTGCAAAGGATGTCATATGTGTATGTGATTGTTAGCTTAAGGTTTATCTTTAACATTTTTTATGATAACTTTATAATATTTCAAAATTCAAATTGGATTTATTTCCTTGTATAAACAACAATATAATTGTTAAAAGGAAATAAAATCATAGAATAATTGCTTTCTTCTTGCAGGAACCTTCTTGATAAACTTACCTTTTTGGAAATGATTCCATGACATCCGAAAGGATCTGACTAATTGAATAATAAACTCCGAAAGCCTTAATAAAACATCTAAATATTGAAGATTTCAGTAAAGATAATATCGAAGATTAAGTAACGGCTAGTTGAAGAAATTATCTACTTAAGGAAGAGCTACTGCATTTGCAAAATATACACAAGACACAGACATGAGACTTACGAAATATCTTAGAGTTTCATTATTTCTTGAAAGTTATATCAAACTCTTTATGCCTTAGAAAGTTACATCTCTATTAAGGGAGTCTGGTAAATACTTCATACTTTTCTTATTGAGAGCTTGGAGAGACTAGCAAAATACTATTAGTATGGAAGGTTGAAGAACCTTGAAAAATATACACTTGTGAGCTTGAAGAGGCTTGTCAAATTAGTACATCATTTTATACTGAAATACCTAAGTTGGATACTTGGGGACTGGACCTTCGTTATAAACCGAACCAGTATAAATCTACTATGTCATTTTCTCTCTCTTAACGTTGGTTACATTTCTTTATGTTATTTGTACCAGTAACTGGTTTATGGATGAGCGCTCTTGGAGTAGTCGGTCTGGCTTTGAACCTACGTGCCTATGACTTCATTTCTCAGGAAATCCATGCAGCAGAATATCCCAAAGAATCGATCTTTCTTTTAGTTTTAGTTGTTGAATCTCTCTTTGATTGATCAATGATCGATTGCGTAGCATTATAAGTTTTCAAGAGGCTCTTTTAGTTTTACAATAGGCTCCTTCTATTTTTATATTGCAAGAGGTTTCTTTCAAAAGTTAGCAGGCTCATGTTGATTAAACAGAATCCTATCGTTTCGAACATTAGCAGGCTCCTTTCGATTTATTAGCTTCTTACTATTTGAGCATTAACAAGCTCCTTTCTTTTTCAATGTTGATAGAATCCTTTCGAAAGTTTATAGGACCCTTATGTTTATTTTATTTAGCAAGATCTTATCGATTTGAAAGTACCTTGAATTTTTATATACACACAATTAACCCCCTTCTTGTGTGTGTTTGCTTTATCATTAGCTATCTGCTTCGAACAAGAAAATTCATAAACACTTTAACACATTCCTAAGAAAACTTTCATCGAACACTTTATACACATGTTAAATTTATCACAAACTAACTAAAAAAATCATGTCTTTTCCCTTTCTTCACCAACATTAACACATTGAAACTAAAATTCAACCATTGATTGTCCAAATAAATGCAAATAACTCAAAAAAATCTAAAATACTGTCCAACATCAAAGCATTACACAATAACAATGAAAACAGAAAAAAAAAAATCCAACAACAAAGATTCAATGACTTGCCTCAACCAACGATTCACCAGAGACGATGGAAGCAGACAACGAAACATGTGGAAGAACAAATGAACTAGATAGAAGGGCAATGAATAGAGAAGAAAACATTAAACTCGCACAAAGAGAAGAGAGGTAGAAAGAATTTGGTGGTGGGGGGGTGTAGGTTCTGGTGATTAAAAAGAAATGTCGTTTTTGCTTAATTTTTTTTTAATGCTACAACATTTGTTTACGATTCCACAATTCATAGCCAAATGTTAAACAATAAGAGAATACTTGGTGACCAATTCATAAAATCGTTGCCAATACTATACATGTATATTTTTTTATTTTGCTAATTTTTTGACACATCATTTCTATAAATTAGTATAGAATTTATATATAATAAATACATTTTTAAAAGATGATTAATTATGACCACATAAAATTATGAAATCATATATATTAAAAGAGATTGATAAAAAGTATAAATGACATTGATGTTAACTAAATTTATTTTTACACTTACAATCATTGTGAATAATATTAAATTTTATTTTTCAAATGACATTGTTGTTAACTAAATTTGTTTTTATACTTAAAATAATTGTGAATAATAATAAATTTGATTTTTAAGAATATGATATTAATATTTAATATAGATTTCTATTTTTTACTATATTGCAATTTATGTTTAATTAAATTTTAATTATTATATATGGTAATTAATATAATATTATATGAATGTATAGATAATAATTGTAACTAATATAATGATTTGTGAATTTTCAGATAATATATCAATTTTCTCATACCTTACTTATATAATATATTAGTCTATTTAATCATAATTCTCTATTTATTATATATAAATTCCATGTTATGTATAGTTTATATATTATATATAGTTATGTTACCTAAAGGTGAAGCCAAATGGTAGTAGGCCACCATTTGGTGACAATTTTTTGATTCATTGCCAAATAGTATATTCCTTCCAACTTATTCGAAAACGACGTCATTTAGCTTAACAACAAATGATGTTTGTTCTCTAGTAGGTTATTAACACCAAAACGAAGTTCTCTTCATTTTCGTATTAGCTGTCGTATTTCCTTTTAGTTCACTGCCGAAGAAGTGTCATCTCCTCTTTTGTGGCCATCTCTTGTCTTATGGTTGTCAATGTTGAAGAAGCTTCGTGTCTTGTGATGGTACATAGTGTTCTTCTTTTCTATTTGCAAGAACCCTCTTTGTTGTGCTTTATTTTCTACTATGCTTTGGAGTTTATGTGAGTTTTGTGTTCTGCAATTGGTGTATGGGTTTTGTTTGTTTTTGTGTTTGGAAGACGGTGAATTGTGTTTCTATGTTAGAAGTAATGGGTTGACCTTTTTTCTCAACCTTCCATGTTTGTTTGAGGAAAGCCTGCTAATTGTTTGATGAAAGGTCTGTTAAAGAATCAAGGCTACTTCTGCAATAGATGTTTATGTACATATTTACCATATGATTGCCTTTGCACCAAATTTGTATCACTTATAGTATACACATGTATCCATCATAAGGACTTTATTTCAACGTGTTATGAGGTTGTCATTAGACTTAACAATAAAAAAGTAAAATGATCAAAACTATGTTTGTTACCAAAGAATCAAAACATATATAGGTAACAAACGTATAAGTTGGAACCATGATATTCAACTCACTTGGGAATGGTTAATTGCTTCATATGAATTAATAACAACTTTATTTTTACTTATTTTCATTCCTAAATATAATTATTAATCAATATTAGCAACTAAGAGGGGCAAAAACAAAAGAGTAAGTATAAGTATCAATTAACCAAGTCGCATCAATATCTAGCAAAATAGTCCAAACTATACCTAAGAGACATTTCATCGAACACTTCATAGGCTTCATAATTTCATCCCTAACTAATAATAAAACCAATGTATTTTCCATTATTCACCAACATAAGATAAAGTGTATCTTCAGAAAGAGAGTTGGTTCAAATCTAACGTTAGACTTATGCTATGTTGTTTTTGATCATAATGAATTTTATGTTAAATTGACTTTTCAAAATAAAACTATTAAAATTAAAATAAGCTCTGCTGGGAGGAATGTGGCAAAATTCTGCCTAATGAAGAACAAATCGATGTGTAACAAATCTCCTCATCAAACAATAATCACTCCTTATCTTCCATGGCCGATCCCCTTATTCAAAATTGTTAGTATCGTTCAAACTACTTCTCTTTCTTTATTATCTGTATCTCATTTTTTGTTAGGAAACTATTAGATGAACATATGATTGTATATACTATATGTTGTATAAAGCTTCCTTGCATCTTCAAGAGAACATAGATGGAAATGGAGGAAGTGGCGATGTACGGATGATCCGTACAGGATTAGGAAAATCGGTTGTTTTAGAACATTCCTCAATTGCAAAAACTATGTCTATTCATTATGACGATAATGAAGTCATTCAATTGGGTATGCATGTGTTCAAATTTCGGTTCCTTATCGTTTGATTTAGCTTTGATTGTTCTATATTGTTTGCTCAGTAGGTAAAAATGCATAATACATGCGGTTCATCTAATACAGTGATCCATACTGTATATGGGAAATTCTTCACTATATCTACTGTAAATTTAGTTAAAGCAAAGAAGTTGTTAGAATAGGGTATCAACATACTAACACCTGAGGGAAGATATTTGACTATTTAAATTGATGATTTGGAATGTGCAAGGAGTCTTCTTAGGAATCCAAACAATGAGAACCCTTTTGCTTTTTCTATCAAGTCTAATATTACTTGGAATCCAAAAAAATAATTATTTCTTTTCCTTTCCAATACAATATTAAGTGTAAAACTTTATTTATTATTTAGTCTGTAAGAATTGATAAATTTCTAATTAAAATCTTGTAGTACTTATTATATATCATTATATTATATTGCTTACCATTTCCACGTAATCTACTACTCACCAACCTTCCTGCTATTTAACCTCTGCCTCCACCACCGTATTTGCCAGGAATGTTCCCTATTCTTCGGTAAGTTTGCAGAAATTTCAAGTTGTCTTTATTTAATGTCCATATAATGTTTTATTTTATGAAATAAGTAGTTAATAATTTTTGGCTACCGAATACAAAATAGCCTATGAACTAAAATTATTTCAACTACGAAAATTAATTCATAACTAAATAATAATAATATTGTATTACAAAAATAAATTTAGAGGGTATAACTTAATTATAACTAATGGTCTTTGAGAAAGTCTAAAAAATATTTTTAAGGTATGTCTTATTATTTGCTTGATTAAGATACGATTTAAAAAAATTGTAAATATAAAAAATTGCTATAAAAAATAATGATCAATAAACATATTTCTTATTGTGATTGTCAACATGTTTCGTTCCCATCCCTTTACATCCCAAGTAACGCTCATGTGCAAGAAACATTCAGCTTACACCATCTCGGTCACTTAGACTGGAGACTGGAGACTGGAGACATGTCTATTTTAATGTAATAATAAGATAGTCATCTTGTCGCAATAGTTTCCTAGCTAGAATCAATGTTAAAGAGTAATTCTTAAAGCCTTTTTCACAAGTTACAAATCGATTGCTATAAACAATTAGCTAGTTCTGCATGCATGTATGTATTTCCCCTTGCAGACCTACTGTGCAATTGCGTTCATCACCGTTGTTTTGTGGCATATGTCGGACTCTTCTCTACAATTTCATTCTCGTTTGCTTCTTTACGACAAACCTGAGCTAGGGATGAATTAATGCAAGTAGGGTTATGTGTTATAAAATTAAAATGGCTAATTGATAAAATTAAATAAGATCTGCTCTCATCCCACCTTTCTTACCAAATTTGAACATATTTATTCCACTTTTAATAATTAAAACAAGTTAAAAAGACAAACACACAAAATTAAAGTAAACAAGAATATAAAAGATACAATTACTAAACAACAGCATTAAGGATTCGTTCGTTCCCTGAACTCTTTGTACTAAATTCATCTTAAGACGCCAAGACAATTATACGGAGTCATGGCAACTCGGGAAAAATCACTCCCAGATCCTTCACAAGTGCTACACACAAAAACTTTAACATGTTTTCTCAGAAATCAAAATCCAAAATTAGTACATCTGAACTTTTGTTTCTTGGGAGTCCAATATTGTTTATCCTCGTCAACAGGCTCACTCCCGAATTTTTTGCGGAACAAACATTGACAATTATGTTTCATGGGAACTATAACTATCAATTATCAAATCAATTTTATCAAATACAGCCAATATTGTGTATCAGCTAAAGAGGGTTATTATTATTATTTAAAGTTCGATAAGGGTCATAATAATATTGATGTACGCTTCTTATCTATTATTTTTATTATAAAACAAAGTGACATTTTTAAAGGTCATATCAGGTGTCTGCGTTCAGTAATGAAGCATGTGATTATGTATGCATGTATTGGTAAAGGACATGCATTTCTTTATACCCCGTGAGGGCCCCCAATCATTTGTGTATAGATATAATTGCATATATGCTTTAATATACACTATCTCCACAGTGTCCACTCTTCTTGCTTTCTCGGTCTCTTTTAAACAAAAATTATGTATCCATTACCAAATGAATGAATACCATTCTGTACCGGTTGATATGTACCATATCAGCTAGAAAATATAACGGAATTCGTTATTTGGATACCCGAAGCTTGTGAATTAGTTTTTGGGTGTGTTTTTTGAGTTTTTGATTTTTTCTGCTTAATTGTATTTTTTATTGTGAATTGGTTGGAACTTGGATGTTGAAGGTTGGAATTAAATTTTGTGATTCGGTTGGATCTTGGATTTGTGAATCGGCTAGAACTTAGTTTTCTAATTTGTGAATTGTGTGTATCTAGGTTGGATATTAGAGTTGAATGATTCACGGTTTTGTAATTTGAATATTAGAGTTGAATGAGTCACATAATTGTTTTGGTTTTTGACTTGCATAGGTTGGATTGGATTGGATATTGGAGTTGAATGATTGTTTGGTTGATTTATGGTTTGGTTTTGAAGATTGGTTTAAGTTTAACTTATTAAGAGAAATTTATGATAAGTTTTTTATGAATGAAATTCACGGCCTGATGTGAATATGTGATAATGTTGTTGAATTGAATTGATTCAATTAAAAGTTTGTAAGTTGAAAGTTGAAACAACTTAAATTAAAATCTTAACCGAGAATATTAAAGTTGCAAACTTGCAAAGACTTAAATAATTAATTGATACATTCTTAAAATTTGTGAAATGGTATTTCATGTTTAGGTATTGGCTTTAGTTAAATAATTAATTGAGTATAAAATTATGCAATTGTAAATCAATAATAATTTAGTTGTAGTTAACAATAGTATTTGGTATTAGCTTTGGGTAAATAATTAATTGAATACAAAATATGTTGAATTATTTGGTAATATATGTGTGGGCTATCATAAATACTTATAATAGATAATGTGTGAATGTAGTGATGTAATAAATGTGTCCAAAAAGAACATATTTGCAAATTGTTATCGTGCTGTAGGCTCCAATCATTTATCCTTAGACTTATTAATGTCAATTAAAAATTGTAAAAGCAACTTATATATTTGAGAAGCAAATATAGAATGGTGTATATAATATTAAGGATTGTTAGAAATGAAAAGTAAGATTCAAAACTTTGAAAAAGAAAAAAGCATTTCCAAAGAAGTTATATCTTTCAACTTGATCCTCATGTTATGAATATATCCTTCAACTTCATCATCATGCTAGATGTGTATGAACAATTGTATAAGATATGTCATTCATTAGTTGGTGATTATATAAATCATATCATATCCTTCAACTTGATCCTCATGTTTGAAACATTCAATTGAAATTGTTCGAAAAGGAAATTGTTTATGTACATTTTGAGGTTATTAGAAATGAAAATTATTTTATGAATAGTTTTTGATTATTGGAAATGGAAATTGTTTATGTATGTTTTATGATTGTTGGAAATGGAAATTGTTTTATGAATGTTTTGTGATTATTGGAAATAGAAATAGTTGAAAATGGAAATTGTTTTAGGAATGTTTTATGATTATTGAAAATGAAAATTATTGGAAATGGAAATTGTTTCATAAATGAGTTGTGATTATTGGAAATGGAAATTGTTGAAAATTATTGGAAATGAAAATTGTTTATGTATGTTTTGTGATTGTTGGAAATGGAAATCGTTTTATGAATGTTTTGTGATTATAGGAAATGGAAATTATTATAAATGGAAATTGTTTATGTATGTTTTGTGATTGTTGAAAATGAAACTCGTTTTATGAATGTTTTGAGATTATTGGAAATGAAAATTGTTAGAAATGAAAATTGTTTATGTATGTTTTGTGATTGTTGGAAATGGAAATTGTTTTATGAATATTTTTTGATTATTGAAAATGGAAATTGTTTACGTATGTTTTGTGATTGTTGGAAATAGAAATTATTTTATGAATGTTTTGTGATTCTTGGAAATGGAAATTGTTGAAAATTGTTGGAAATAGAATTTGTTTATGTATGTTTTATAATTGCTAAAAAAGGAAATTGTTTTATGAAGTTATATCCTTCAACTTGATCCTCATGTTATGAATAGATGTGTATGAACAATTGTATAAGAAATGTCATTCATCATTTGGCGATTATGTAAATCATATCATCCTTATGTTTGAAACTTTAAATTGAAATTGTTGGAAATAGATATTGTTTATGTATGTTTTGTGGTTGTTAGTTTTTAGGTTATAGTGAATCGTGTTCCATGAAATTCAATTGTGTACAAGGTAATCATACAAAATGAGTTATATTATATAAGATGGATATGCATATTGTGTAATGAAATTACGTGTTATTTATTTTGATATATGCATTCATTTATTTTTACAGATAAATGGAAGGAAGTTCAAGTACTCCTGATTAACTCACTTCAGGAAGATACAATGATCCAAGTTGGGTTCATGTTGCATTTGGTCCTGATATGAGGAACCATACTATTTGCTTGTTTTATAATAAGTGTTTGAAAGGTAGAGGAATCACCCAATTAAAGAAACATTTTAACTGGGAATAAATGAGATGTGGAACCCTGTAAAAAAGTAAGTCATGATGTGAGGTGGCAAATAAAAACATTGCTTGATGAATATCAACATGAGAGAGATAAAAGGGAAATGTTGAATTTTGAAATAGGTAGTGGAATTTTGTTTTCTAGTTTCTGTGGTGTTTGTGGAAATGTTGAAGGTGGTAGTGATAGTGGTAACGGTGGTCATAGTACTGGTAGTGTTCCATCTCAAGCCTGAGAAGAAGTACCTGAACCTGATGTGAGGAAGAGAAGAAGGTAAGTGACTAGTTTTCTTACACCACGAATAACTCCTGGAGCCTAACCTTCAATTCGTAGTGCAATACAATCAAGAGATGCGACTCGTAATGTCGATATAGTAGTCGTTAGATGGTGGGATGATACAGGTTCATCATTCAATGCTTCTCAGTTTTATTATTATCAATCAATGATGGATGCAATAGCCTCTTATGGTCGGGATACAAAGGTTCTTCAATTGACGACTTAACAGGAAAATTTTTGAGTTGTTCTATTTTTGAAATTAGAAGTTATTTGGTAGAAAGAATAGTGAACGGGGATACTTATGGATGTTAAATCATATGTGATGATTGGACAAATAGAAGACAAGAGCCTATTATTAATTTTTTGGTTTATTCTACAAATGACTCTATGTTTTTGAAATTTATTAATGCATCTAGCCTTATTAAGAATATTGAGACTTTGTTTGCGATATTTGATGAAGTTGTGAATGAAGTAGGGCCAGAAAACATTGTTCAGTTTATTACTGACAATGATTCCACTTATAAAGCGACAGGAAAAACTTGCAGAATAAGTACAATTCTTTTTTCGGACTCTTTGTGTTGCATATTGCATTAACCTAATGCTAGAGAATATAGGGGATCCTGGGTATTTTCCTGTTATTGATAAGAATATGCAGAAAGCTAAAAAGGTGACAAAGTTCATCTATAATCATGCATGGGTATTGAATTTAATATAAAAAGAATTTACCAATTGTAGGAATTTGCGTCGTCCTGTTGTGACAAGATTTGCAGCAAATTTCTTATCACTTTAGTCTTTTGTTAGAATGAAGAAAGAGTTAAGAAAAATGTTTACAAGTGATAAGTGGATTGCATCTTAGCATGCTAGGTCTAATGCTAGAGTGGAGGTTTATAAAATTATACTAGAAGATAGAGAATTTTGGTCTTAATGCCAATTTGTTATCCGAGTTTGTAGGCCTTTGGTAAGAGTGTTTTGCTTTGTTGATAGTGAAGAAAAGCCAACAATCAAAGCCAATCTGAAATATAGGTCCTTTTGGTATACACCATACCTTTCAATCGTTAATGAGAGAAGGGAAAGACAACTTTCTTCTCCATTGTTTGCAGCTGGGACATTTTTGAATCCTAATGTCTATTTTAGACTGGATCTTACTAAACAAGCTGAAGTTAATAAAGGAATGCTTTTAACTATTACAACAATTATTAGCATTGTCATAATGCAAGATCTCTTAAGCTCACAAATGGAGCTTTATAAGTTATCTTATGAGAATTTTGGAATGTCAATTGTTGTTCGACAAAGAGTAAAACTTTCTCCGGGTATTAGTTGTTTCCTTTTTTTATTTGTTGAAATTAATTAACACTTTATTTTTTTTGTAACGCTACTTTTGTTATCTTACGACTTACAATTTGTTGGTGGGATCAATTCGAAATTCCAGAATTGAAAAGGTTTGCAATTTGGATTTTAAGTCAATGTATGAGCGCAACTAGTTCTGAATGAGACTGGAGCATATTTGAATTTATCCACTCCAAGAAAAGGAATAGATTGGAGCATAAGATGTTGAAGGACTTGGTTTTTGTTCCTTACAATTTAAAGCTTAGGGAAAGGTATGTTATTATTATTATTAATTTTGATATAATTTCTTATAATTTTCTAATAATTAAATTTTATTATTTACTAGGAGTGTTAATAGCATAATAGTTCAACTGATTCAATTTTCATTGATAATATTGATCTTTTGGCGGATTGGGTTTCTATAGAACCGAATTTGGTATATGTCAATGGCTTGGAAGGCAATCTTAGGTAGGAAAATATTGACATGTCATTTGATGCATTAAATTTGAATGATAATAATGGCGAAGCTTCTCTTAATGATGAGGATTCACTACAAGAAAACAAGGCATTCTGCGACATTTTTAAAACGTCACATAATGTCCAATAAACGTCACAGAATGTAATCTGCGACGTTTTAAAAAATGTCACAAAAAACGTTGTGGAATGTGGAGTAGGCATAAGGTTTCCGGGACGTTTTCTGAAAAACGTAACAAAAAATGCTGACATTTTGTGACGTTTCGAAAAACGTCACTAAAAGGTTGGACAATATACGACATTTTTATAAAACGTCACAGAATTTCTAACATTCCGTGACGTTTTTAAAAAACGTCACGGATTATCTAACATTCTGTGACGTTTTTAAAACGTCGCAGAATGTGAAGGAGACGTTTTTTTAGAAACGTTGTAGACGGTCTTCACTGACATTTTTGAAAACGTCACAAAATGCCTTCCGTGATGTTTTTATTATTATTATTTTCATTTTTCAAAAATCATATTAATTTAATAATTTTTAATTTTAATAATTACTTTTCAAATTAATTATTTTTTGAGATACAAATTTTTTAAACTTAATCAAAGTTCATAATTAAACTTAATCCAAGTTCGATCGAGTTGAGTTAATAAAAATTTGGATTTAGAATTCAGTCTTCAAGGTCAGGCCATAACACTTTATATATCTTCATCTGTCAGGCAATAACACTTGTATATCCATACAAAGAAACATTTGCATTGTATGCCAATGGAAATTGTGCAAAATGAATACATAATGCCGATGGAACTACTTATCATTTTCCTCTTATACCAGAAGAAATTCCATCTTCTAACTTAAAAATCTATTCATAATCACCTTCTTAATCTATGCACCATACACAGCTGTTATCGATTCATCTTTGGTTATGCACTTCGGTTAAAATGGTGTGGTTCACCCCCATAAAAATGGATCAGCAACTCATTCCTTCGAAACGACTGGAATTTGCAGATTCTTTTGGTTTCCAGATGATGTTCACTAACTTGGCACAGAAGCTCTTGTAGAACTGAAAAGGAAATAAAATGAAAATGATTCTTCAGATGCTAATATGTTCTTCACCAAGTGGAAACTTGTAAACCAAAAATCAAGTGAAAAAGAATTAATGGATGAAACATTTGCATTGTATGCAAGTGGACAACAAAAAGTGGTGATCAAATAGCCAACAACTAAGAGAAAAGTAAAAGCTTCCTAGATGATTGCAAACCGAAATTCAAGCCTTATCTGGAGGAATAAGATTGCACTACAATCAATATAGATCCTACCTGAAACTAATAAGTAATGAACTTAGATCATTCGATTATAAGTTCCTTCAAAGTTGTACCTTGTAATTTTGGGTCTAAACCTTCAGACTCATTGATTCTGCAACATCTTCAATTGTTGAAATGATCTCTTTTGCTGGTTTACGAGATACAAAACGAGTTTGTCATTTCACATAGTCCTCAGGCAACATGAAGCACATACTTATACAACTGAATCTTGTCAGGGAAATGATCCAAACATTAAAACTACAGTGAAAACAATCAAGAAAAGTGAAGGGACTAAAACTAACAGCTAAAAATTTTACCTGGCTCCGGTCAAATAATGCCGACAGATTCAACCCCTGTGTCAAGGTAATCATCTCAAATGCATTCATTATTAAAGGACCTTCATCACTAGCTTTTGGGTGCTCAGCCACATATTGTTCCTACAGTATCCAAACAATTAACAAGTGAGGGAGAACAGGATTAAGTACCAAAAGCTTGCAGAAAGAAAACCAAGATATGAAAGAAACAAAGTCAAACAACGAAAAACAAGCCCCTGGCGTTACTCCTAATGCTACATTGTTGGGAACAGATTTGATGGTACATGTCCAGAACATCTACAAAAACTAGGGAAATGAAAAAAGAAGATCGTCCAAGCGTATAATGTTAAAGACCAATGTTCAACTATAAAAGAACAATTCTTAAATAGATGAATAATCAATCATGGCTCCGGAGAACCCAAAATGCCAACTTGATCTCATCAATCAAGCACTTTATGATTAGTCATTTAATTAGTGCATCCTAAATGTCCCGGCACGGCAATACTTAGATTTATACACATATTATATTCAACCTCCGTTGAATAATACATGCAACTACTATAACAGTCAAGAATATCTTCTCTTTATTCTGCGCTTACGTAAGTAAGTGAGACAAAATTACAAGTAGCAGTATCCATCAATGCTTTTGGAACTATTTTATCCTTGTGTTTAAGTAGATGTGCATGTTCTAAATTTTGTGACTTGACCTATAAACGGATGGCTTAAAATAAAGTCCAAGCATGCATATCTCTAACCTTGTAGAAACCATTCATAGTGAACAATGACAGATCTCCTCAAACAACCAGTAACCAAAAAGGTATTTCTTTCCTCAAAAAGTCCAACACAACGCTCAATCCCTGTATCAGAAAAGAGAAAAGAGTGTATAGCAAACAAATAAAAGGCACTTGAGACGAGAGGCCAAGAAGAAAGTGGTGTACGTAGTGAAGCATATAAATGGACATAAAAAGAGTAGAATATACCCAAAAGCAGGTGGCTTCTTAAACGCAAACTTGATGGTTATTTTGCTTCTAGGAACTCATCAGTATCAATGTTAATTGTATTTATAAGACGCAATCACAATATTTAATTTAAGCACAAAGCCAATAATAATTGGAGATAAAAATCTACAATGGACAGAAAGTACAAAAAGATATCAACAGGAATTACAATAACAAGAATTGCGTCCAGGTTCAGTGAATGCGTTCCAAGTTCCAACTCAAGCAGTTGGTGAACTTTTTCTTTTCTTTTCTCCTTTTTCTCCAACAACTACGCAGAAAAATGAGTTTCAAGTGAAGATAGTTATTATGCTATTGACAATAAAATCACGACGAAACAGAGAATAATGAGGTCAGAGACAAACCATAGTGGGTCAAATTAAAACCCAGTCCACAAACCACAGAAGAGAAGCAGAGGAGAGCGAGCTCGATGGCAAAGGGGTTTTTGTTTTGGGATTTTAAAGATTTGCGAGTCTGTGTTGTCTCACACGCAATTGGGTATTACATGAGCCGAGAGAATCAAAATCGTGAGCCGCAACGGTCTGACGGTCGACGTCGGCCACCTCACGAAAGCCACGGCCTCTAGTGTTCTTAGGAGCGGAGGAGAAGGAGGATGCTCCACCAGTGATTGCGGACTTGAGCTTGGGAGGATGGGCAGCGCGAGGGGAGGCATCGATGTCGTCGTCCATCAAATCATCATCCTCGGGCTCAAAGTCCACTGCCTCAGTTTCGGCGTTGGCCATAATGAAGTTATTCTCCTAAAATCTGGTTTCAATTTAAGGGATTTTGAGGATGTGGCTTGAGAAAATAGAGAAACGAGTGTTTTAAATATAACATTTGTTGTAGAAGGGTTTAGCGACGTTTTGTTTTACAAAAAGTTGAGGATTTTATTTTGTGACGTTTTTATAAAAAAACGACCCAAAAAGTATTATAAATTTGTGACGTTTTAGTAAAAGGTCGCAAAATGTTTAAACTTTTTATTATATTTTTTAAATGTCACAAAAAGTCTTTATAATTTGTGATGTTTTATCAATAAAATGTCACAGATTGTGTTATTTTCTTATAGTGATTTTGTATTAAATGATAACTAAGGTCAGTACAGTTATAGTGGATATCCTCTCAATTGAATTTCGTTCTAAGTTTTTGTTTTTCCTCTTTTTTAATTTTACTTATATTTGATGTTTATGTTAAATTATATATATGTAATATAATTGTAAGTATTTTTGTTTCAAGTTTTACTTTTACCTAATTTTTCCTCATCCCGAACTCTTGCTGTAAATTGTAATAATTTGAGAGTTAAGAATATTTATTGTTTTTTTTTGTTTGATGTTTTGATATAGTTATTATTTATTAAAATGATAAAATTGTATTATTGTAATATTTTCAATACTTTGTATTATTCTTAATTTTATGTTTGTATGATGATAGCTATCTTTTTTCATATTAATTGGTTGGTTATTATTTATATGTGAAATATTTAAAAATTATTGTTATTTCATATTAATTATGATGATTATTTAATATTATGATATTTGGAGACATAGTTGATGTAAACTTGTAAAGTAAATAGTACAACTGAACAATATACTAATAGATTATTTTGCAAATTTTAAAAATTTTAGGGACTATTTCATAAATTTAAAAAATTACCTAAAATGGTACCTAATATTAACTGGTACCGGTACAGTACCGTACCAAAACTTAATTTGATATAAAGTTCGGTACGATATTCACAACTTTGGAACAAGGATGGAATCTGTTGGGTGGTTAGGACATCTTCCATTACCCCTTCAAGGTCAAATCAAACAAATGGTTTGTAATAGAAAAATTAAGAATGAAAAAATAGAACATATTAAATTTTACTAATAATAAAAGAAAACTTTAAATATAAGTTATAAATATTAATTTAAATTTTAAAATTTATAAAACGAAAATTTTTACAAACTCTATTTTTAAATGTTTAAATTTATTTTTATAAATGAAAGAAGGAAATTAATAAATATTTATAGATAAATCATATAGAGGATCAAATTTGGACCAGAAGATGTTCTGGCTAAAATGAGACGGTCAAACTGAGAAGCAAAAAGTCAAACTAAGACGATAAACAGTAACTGAGATGGTTAAACTAAGACGTAAAAAGTCAAACTAAGACGATGAACAGTAACTGAGACGGTCAAACTAAGACGCAAAAAGTCAAACTAAGACGATGCACAATAACTGAGATGGTCAAACTAAGACGCAAAAAGTCAAACTAAGATGATGAACAGTAACTGAGACGGTCAAACTAAGACACAAAAAGTCAAACTAAGACGATGAACAGTAACTGAGACGGTCAAACTAAGACGATGAACAGTAACTAATACGGTCAAACTAAGATGTAAAAAGTCAAACTAAGATGATGAACAGTAACTAAGACGGTCAAACTAAGACGTAAAAAGTCAAACTATGACGATGAACAGTAACTGAGACGATGCAACCTTATAACTTGTAATGCTCATATCTTTCAACTCCGATATCCAAAATT
>JAOQMP010075883.1:0-19572 GCA_027563575.1 Erythroxylum pedicellare | reverse complement strand
TCATAATCTGATTTAACACGTAAAGATTAAGAAATTCTAATGTAAATAGATCTATCATAATTAGAAGGAGTTGATTGCGACTCTAGAGATATGATGACATAAATCTTCTAAATTTGGGTCAAACCTAACAGAGGGACTCATTAATTGGTAATGCAATCCTAGAAGATTTAACCTAAGTAATTCATTTAGAGACTATAGGATTAGTTTTTAGTAGATTTAAGGTCATCTATTTACATACCATAGGAGTCTCCACAGTCCAATACATCAACAAAACAATTGCATGATAAAAAAATCAATCTGTTAAGGGTTTAAGGATATTCAAACCTAGACACTAATTTATGATAACAATAGTTTTCTAAGTGAATTCTACTATCTCTGTGTTCATTATTGTTTCCTATTTCTTTAATTGTTCTAGTTTTCATTTTTTTAATTAAAAATATAAAATCAATCTGTAGTTTAGATAATAGGGGAAATGTAAATACTAGTGTTCACAGTCTTCGTAAGATCGACCTATACTTTCTAGTACTAGTTGCAGCTACACCATGCACTTATAGTTATTACATAATTGAAAAACTCACAAAATAGGTCAATCAGTAATCCACACTTGGTTTTAAACCTTATATTTCATTCATCTCCCTTGCATATTTGATTTTGGTGATAATTTTTAATCGCTATAGAGATCAATATGGGAAAACATTTTAATCGAGCAAGTAATCAAGCATAGCCATGATTTTGGTGATAATCGAGCATAGGCATGAAAAACCTATACTTGATTGTTTACTTTGTTCATAGGCCTACTATCTATACATATTCTCCACGGTTTATCCTTCTTTGGAATTAACAATGGTGGAATGACATATAAGGATATGCTCTTATGAATGTAACCATAATCTAATAGCTCTTAAACCTTCCTTTATAATTCCTTAGCTTCCTCTAGATTCAGTCTATAAGTGAGCTTATTCAGCAGTGATGCACCTTCTATTAAGTAGATTTGGTGATCATTCCTATAAAAATGAGGCAAAATTGATGGTAGATCTTTGGGAAACACATCTAAAAATTTATTAGATGAATTCTTATGGCTCCATCCCTTTAGCTTCCTTAAAAATCAACGTAACAGCCTCCTTACATTTTTGTAAATAGCTTAGAAATTCTATTTTATCAATAACTACCAAATCCTTGTTTGGTTTGCTTTTTTCTACATTGGAGATTCTAAAAGATGGTAATGACAATAAAGTGATATATTTTTCATTCTTCTTAATAGAATAGGAATTACTAATTTCATCATAATTTACCCTCCTATCATATTTCCATGTTCTCCCAAGAAGGATATGTCGCCCATATATCCTTTTAGAGCACATCACAAAGAACCTCGTCCTTATACTTGTTTCTATTCGAAAATGCCACTATAACTTGTTTGGATACCTTTAAATCATTCCTCTTGTTTATCCATCTCAAAGAGTACAATATAATCAATTTGTTCAAAAATAGGTTTATGACATATCAATTTTAATAAATACTTCATATATGTATTTATATGTCAATTATAAGAATTATATTTTCTAGACCATAGGGTTAATGACTGATTTAGGTCATTAAGTTTATTTCCCTATAACGTAAAAGTTTTGTTTATGGCTTCAAAGCCTATGTTTTAAGCATTTAATTTCGTTGTTTATTTGTGAAGGATTGTCCTTAATGTTCTATTTCTTGGTTTTATGTTCTCATCATGACTTAATGCTTTAAAGCTTATGTAACATACCACTCCTACAGAGCTTATGTCCGAACATATCAGAGGATATTTAAAAAGATACATTATGAACATGGTACATGAAGACAATCAAACTAACTCATTAAAGGCATCAAACATATCATAAGCATTCTAAGTGTTCAAATCTTCCCATTTCATTCGCAAACATAAAGTCATAAGTCATTACAATTCACAACCTACATATACCATCCACAACATTTGTTTGAATTCAATCTCAATACCAAAAATATAACATGAAATGGGTTGCTAATACGTAAGACATCTATCTAAACTTCTCAGATTCAGTTGATCAAACTAATGAGTCATTCTTGTCCCCAAAATGCAAGTACTAGACTTCTACTATATCGCTTTAGTAGTTAAAACTCCTTTGAACCTAAAAAACAATGTTACAATTTTGATGAGTTTGTGAACTTAGTGAGTGAACCATCATCGATATATTCACTCAAGTCAGATGACAACCCAAGTTATAACCCAATTCAACAAGTATATTAAACCATCTAGTATTGAATACCACATCACATTTCATCATACTTCAACAAGTACATCATGTAAGCTAGCATTGCATATCTTAACACATCCTCCATTTATTTTAACTATAATTCAATATTTCAAATCAAATCAATTCAATCATTTGATACATGTAGTGATGTATATGCAAATGCATATATGATTACATTTTCATTTTTGCTTTATTGTGACTAAGTGCCTATCAAACCAATTTACTGTCCCGTATTTGTTACAAACATCGAGATCATTTCCAGCTCGTATTCATTATCCATACTGAGACCATTTCATCTAAGCTTGAGGCTCTTTTTCAAAATCTTGAGCTCAAAGCTCTTTTCTCACTTCAGTCACTCTAGTCACAACTCTTTTATCTGATCATGCATTTCAATTTGATGAGATGTATCTTTTTCATATGCCATGCTTTCATTTCAGTATACTTATGTCTTATCTCAAGCTCCTCGGATTTTAGTCCGATATTTGTCAATCAATTGTACATGCATTTTAGATTACACATTTAATTAATATAGTAGCACATATAATTGAGTTTATACATCTAAGTTAACTCACAGTACACTGCCAAAAAAGCCATTGCCTCGATGTTCCGGCAATGTCTGGATATTAACGATCACCTTGCACGCCTATCGTTAGGCATCAGTGATGGCCCCTTCTTCTAAAGGGCCATCAGTGACAATCAAAGCATTTAACGGGTTCAGTGTAGAGTTAGAGTAAACATGTTGGTGTTCAAACTCAGAGTATACATCATCATTAACAATATCAAGCGTGTTAACTCCTAAAAGCAAATAATCCTCATAGGGGAGTTTTATAGCTTCATACATGTTAAAACTCACTTGTTGATCTCCTACCTCCATAATGATTGTACCTTCTTTCACGCTAATTATAGTACTAGTAGTCCTATCTCCTACCTCCATAATGATTGTACCTTCTTTCACGCTAATTATAGTACTAGCAGTCCTTAAGAAGGGTCTATCGAGAATCAAGGTAGTGTCCTGCACAACTTTAAAAGACATGTCAAGTACATAAAAATTAGCTGAAAGAACCAAACCCTTTACCTGGACCAAGATGTCCTCTTTGAGGCCCACTAGATGCCTAAGGGACCTATCAACCAATTGTAACACTACAGATGTAGGCTTAAGACTCTTAACTCCTAATGATGTATAGACAGACTTAGGCATCACATTGATTGCCACCCCTAGATCTAACAAGGCCCTTCCTATAGTAACTTTTCCTATGGTGAAAGATCCAGGGTCTTAGCACTTGACGGGTATTTGGCGTTTGAAAAGTGCTGACACATTTGAGCTGACTTGTACTCTTTCATTAGGTCTAAACTTTCTTTTGTTTGTGCACAAGTCCTTAAGATAGTTTACTTATGTGATAACATATTTTATTTTGATCCTCTCTAACTCTACCCTTAAGAGACCACTTTTGTGAAAGAAAAAAGGCCTTATAATTAATATGCAATAATCCAAACTCTAGTATCTTCATTAAGTTGGCCTTACTATTAAAAGAGGAAAAAATCACTTTTATTGATGAGTGTTCTTTCCAAACTTAGTCTCCTTTAAGGTGGTCTCTTATAAATGAAATAACCTATTAGAATGGCAGTTCATTTAAAGACTCCAACTCTTAGAATTTCTAAAGAAAAGAGATTATATAAGAACTTTCTATTATAAGAGGAGAAATTGAAAGGAGATTCATCTTTAATCATTTGATACAAAATTAACTTATAACAAAAAAGAAATGATAAACTAAGAGTCAAGAGAGAAAATAAGAAAGTTAAAATGCAGGACTGAGGTAAAGATTTAAGAAAGATAAGAATTATGGTCAAATGATGAGAAATAAAATCAACATAGCTAAAGAATGACTTTAGTAATGGAGAAAATGAATAAAAGAGAAAGGGAAGAAAAGGGAGCAGAGAGATGAAACAACCTAAAAGGAATTAAGAGTAGAAGAGGAGGACGTGACCTCTCCATAAAAAGAAGAAAATAGATGAGGAGTTGTTGAACAGATGAACTCTATACCTAAAATAAAAGGAAACTTATTAAAGGAAAGGGGCGGAAAAGATGTCATCTAATTTTGTTAGTTAAAAGAGATTTAAATCTTCAACAAATTAGTTGAAGTAAGTCAAAACAAAGGAATCAAACGATAAAAACAAAGAAGGAAGAGGATTTTCTATCTTAAGAAATCACCAAAGATAACCTTCAAGAAGAGCTTATACAAAAATGTATCACTCCATAAGAAGTAGAAGATCTAAGTAAGTCTATTACCATATAGAAGATAGAAAATTCCTTGAAATCTCTGAATCCTCATAAGGCACTTTGTCCTGATGGGTTTAGCCCTTATTTCTTCAACAAGACTTGGAAACTCACTAAAGATATTGTGATTGCTGCTAGTCTAGATTTTTTAAATGAAGGAAGACTATTATCTAAAATCAACAACACATTTGTAACTCTCATTCTTAGGATCGGTAAGCAGGTGAATTTCTCTAATTTTTGAACCATTTCTTGTTGCAACGTAGTGTATAATATCATTTCTAAGATTTTGACTTAGAGGTTGAAAAAATACTTCACAATTACATTGATTTTTCTCGAAGGGCCTACATACTAAGAAGAATTATAAGCGACAATATATTATTGCTTCAATAACTTATTAGAACCTATTCTAACAAAAGAGCGAAGAAGAATTGACTTCTTAAAATTGTTTTGAAGAAAGCTTATAATAGTGTGGATTGTGAATTTATCCTAAACATTATTTAGGCCATAGAATTCCCTCAAATGTTTATTCAGCGGATCTCACAATGCATTACCACTCCTTCTTTCAAGATTCTAGTGAATGGACAACCTAGTAAATCTTTCAAAATTTGCAAGGGGATTCAACAGGGAGATCCCATCTCACCTTATATTTTTGCTATTGTTATGAAAGTCTTCAACAGAACCTTTAATAGAGTTGTGGAGAGAACAAAGGCCTTCAAATTTCACTCCAAGTGCAATAAACAACATATCACTACTCTTTGCTTTGCAATTGACCTTATACTTCTCTCCAAGGCTGATCATTCTTTTTTCTCTGCCCTTATGAAATCCTTGAAAATCTTCAGCAAACTTTCTGGTTTGGAAATTAATTGTTCTAAAAGTGGTTTCTATCTGTCCAAATATGCTACAGGGAAAGAACCTATTATCAATTCTATCACTGGTTTCAAGATACACCTCCTTCCAATGCGTTGTTTAGGCATTCCCATCTCAACCACTAGTACTTCCTTTAAATATATCAGTACTCTAATTTACATAATCAATAGTAGAATCTCCTCTTAGAGTTCTAAAATTCTCTCCATTATTGGTAGAGCTCCACTTGTATCATTTGTGCTAAACTCTATTAATGTGTTTTGGGCTACATATATAGCTACTCTTAAGAAGGTCATTAATCCGTAGAAATGATATGCAACAGGTTTCTATGGAATGGGAATGAGGGTTAAAAAGAGCTAAAATGCAATAGAAGGAGGTTTGTTTGCCTAAAGAAAAAGGAGCTCTTGGGATTGTTTCCCTCAAGTTGATGAATACTGTTATGCTGTCCAAAAGATAATAGAAATTAATGACTGATAGACAATCTCTTTGGTATAAATGGATTTATGAAATATATATAAAAAGGAGAAGCATATGGATTCAGATTAGATCTTCCTCAAGTTCAACTTTCAAAGCTATTCTAAAAATTAAAGATTTGTTGAAGAATGAGTTTGCCACTCTTATTGAAGATAGGAAACTGGCCATTTTTCAGTTTGATAATTGACTCTTGTATGGCCCTTTACGACTTAGATGAAATGGTAGTCTTCAAATCTATTATAGTCAGAGGTTGACATTTGCTAAAGCATTGTTGATAGACAGATTTTCACACAAATTTCCATATCTAGATCTCTTTGTGAAGAAATTACTCAAACTAGCCTACATGGAGGGGGAGATAACATCATTTCAAAGCATAAAAGAAATGGAAAATTCAGTAATCAATTTTGTAGAATGATCTTTCATAATCATTATAGAAGAATACCTTGGGCTCAGGCTGTTTAGTTCAAACATATACATCCTAGAGCATCTATTACATTATAGTTAGCTATGTAGGATAACTTAGCAATTGTTGATAAGCTGAAAAAGTTTGTTTTTTTAAAATTAAAGGTAATTCATTGACTATAGTGAAACTATTTACAAACATTACAATGATACTTTTGTTTTGGAAATAAAAAGATACTCCTTATTTAACATAAGTTAGAAGGTAGAAAATGCAAACAACTAAGTTATAAGAACTAACGTGTTTTTATACTAACAATTAGTGAGTGACGTCTTTCGCTATAATATCTCTTTGAATATAAAATCAATAAGTTGGTACGTATTAATCAGCTCCTTACAGTAAATTCTTCTATTCCTCTCGATCCATATATGGTATAATATGAGTGAGAAAGTTGTTTTAAAGAGTAGACGATCTCGCAACCGTGAGCTAGACACTTGAATAAGCTAGGTGAGGGTAGAAGCCTGGTCATATGAGGTAATAAAAGGTGCAAGCTTATGGAGTATTTGACTCCATACTATAGTGGAGTAATTGCAACTATAAAACAAATGGCTTTTATCTTCTAGTAGTAGCTTACATAAGTCACATCTGGGTCAAACGTGCCATGCCTTCTATTTTTTATGCTGAGGCAATTTTTAATTGCTAGCCAAACAAACATGGCTGCTTTGAGGCTAATGCTGTGTTGACATAGAAGAGAGTAACAGGCAACTCGTGGAGATTCAGGTAGGTCTAACATGACTTGTTAGTGAAGATACCGGTAGGATGGGGTTTCCAAATCGTTATTTCCAAAGTGTTGGTACGAGGTAGACTATGGAAGTATTGACAGAGGGTACTAACCCTTTGCAAGTTCCAGACAACTACCGTTTAGAGATGAGCGAAGAGACTTTATTGTTATGAGGGATTCTACCTCTAAAGTGTGCGAGCTCATTTCTCTATATTAATGGACTGAAATCAGTCCAGTTATCGTACCGTAACCAAATATTAGAGCCATTCCCATTCGGTGAAATATAAGCAGGTAAATGATCAATGTCTCTAGCTTTTAGTATGTGCTGAAAAACCCAAAAGTAGCCCAAGATGATAGAGTTGCCAGAAATTCTTAGAAATAAGGTAATTCTCGTGAATCCACTTCATCCTAAGGGAAGTTTTGTCTGTAAATAACCTCCACATTTTCTTCCAGAGGAGAACTTTTTGTATGGTATATGTAGATGGTATGCCTAAGCCTCCTTGTTGCTTTGGAGTGGTGACCTCCTCCCATTTAACTTCGGCTTTCTTGGTATTATCCCAGGAACCTGACCAAATAAATGCTTTGATAGTTCTATCAAACTCTTTGATCACCTTACGTGGAAGAATTAAGTGATTGATTTAGTATATATATAAGCTACTCAGAACTAAAATTGCAAGTGCGACTCGTGCTACCATGGATAGAAATATGTTCTGCCATGTCGAGATTTTAGATTTTTATTTGTCCAAGAGGGGGAGGCAATCGAAATAAATGAGTTTAGCATGAGAAATGAGGATTCCTAGGTACTTAAAGAGAGGAGTTTGTAGCTCCATCCCTAATGTTCTGGCAAGCTCAAGAAATGTGAATCACAATGTCGATATAGTAGTAGTTAGATAGTCGTATGGTATAGGTTCATCATTCAATTCTTCCTAGTGTTACTATTATCAGCCTATGGTAGATGTAATAGCCTCTTATGGTCTATGATATAAAGCTCTTTCGATTGATAACTTAAGAGGTAAACTTTTGAGTTTCTTAATTATGAAATTAAAAGTTATTTGACAGAAAAAAGCGAATTGAGTTACTTTTGGGTATTCATTCATGTGTGATGATTAAAAAAATAGGAGATAAGAACCTATTATTAAATTTTTGGTTTATTATGAAAATACTCAATATTTTTGAAGTCTATTGATGCATCTAGGTTTATTAGAAATATTGATACTTTCTTTGAAATATTTGATGAAGTTGAGAATGAAGTAGGGCCAGAAAATATTTTTCAATTCATTACTGACAATAATTCCACTTTTACAGCGATAGGAAGAAGGTTACAAAATATGTATAATTATTTTTTTTGGACTTATTGTGTTGTACATTGTATTGACCTAATGCTGGAGAATATAGTGGATCCTAGGCATTTTCCTATTATTGATAAGATTATGCAAAATGCTAAAAAGGTGACCAAGTTCATCTATAATCATGCATGGGTGTTGAATTTAATGAGAAAGGAATTTATCAATGGTAATAATTTGTGTTGTCCTAGTCTGATAAGATTTGCAATGAATTTCTTATCACTTCAGTCTTTTGTTTTGATAAAGAAGAGTTAAGACAAATGTTTACAAGTGATAAGTGAGTTACATCTGAGCATGCTAGTTCTAATCCTGGATTAGAGGTTTCCAACATTATACTAGAAAATATAGAATTTTGGTCTCAATATCATTTTGTTATCTGAGTTTGTGAGCCTTTGGTGAGGGTGCTTCGCTTGACTGATAGTGAAGAAAAGCCAACAATGGGTTTTTCTTAATGCTATAGAGAGGATGAAGGAAGCAATCAAGGCCAATATAAAACATAGGTCTTCTTTGTACACATCGTATCTTGCAATCATCAATGAGAGATGGGAAAGGAAACTTTCTTCTCTGTTGTTTGTAGCCAGGGCATTTTTTTAGTCTTAATGTATATTTTAGACCGAATTTTACAGAAAAAGCTGAAGTTAATATAGGAATGTTATTCGCTATTGCAATAATTATTGGCCATAAAATGATGCAAGATCTTTTGAGCTCACAAATGGAGTTTTATAAGTTGTCTTCTGGAGATTTTGGATTGTCGATTGCTATTCGACAAAGTGCAAAACTTTCTCCAAGTATTAGCTGTTTCCTTTTTCTCATTTTTTGAAAAGTAAATATCACTTTATTTTTTTATAATGCTGCTTTTGTTATGTTATGACTTACAGTTTCTTAGTAGAATCAATTTTAAAGTGGTGTTCTAAAATTGGAAAAGTTTACAATTCAGATTTTAAGTCAAGGTGTAGGTACAACAAGCTGTGAACGGAACTGGAGCACATTTAAATTCATTTACTCCAAGAAAAGGAATAGATTGGAGCATAAGATATTGAATAACTTGGCATTCGTTTGTTACAATTTAAAGCTTCGGGAAAAGTATCTTATTATCATTATTAATTTCTTATAAATTTTTAATAAATTAAATTTTATTGTTTACTAGGACTTTAAATAGCACAAATAGTTCATCATATCCAATTTTTATTGATAATATCGATTTGTTGGCGGATTGGGTTTCTAAGTAACTGGGTTTCGAGATGTGGATGACTTGGAAGATAATCAAGGATAAGAAAGCATTGACATGTCATTTATTGCATTGAATTTGAATTATGATATTGATAAGGCTCTTCTCAATGATGATGATTTTATAAGAAATGATTACTAAGGTCAATGTAGTTATAACAGATATCCTCCCATTGATAATTGAATGAAGTTCAAGGTTTTTTTCCCCACTTCTTTTAATTTTACTTATATTTAATGTATATGTTAAATTCTATATAAGTAATGTAATTGTAAATGCTTTTGTTAAAGGCTTTACATCTACTTGGTTATTTCCTCATACGAACTTTTATCGTAAATTGTACCAGTTTGAGAGTAGAGGATATTATTTGTACTGTTTTATTAGATGTTTTCATTTAATTATTATTTATTATATGATGGCATTATAATATTTTTAATACTTTATATTAATCTTAATTTTATATTCGTATGATGATGATTGTCTTTTTTATGTTAATTGTGGTTATTATTTATATGTAAAATATCTTAAAATTATTTTTATTTCATATTAATTGTGGTTATTATATAATATTATGATTTTGGAGATAAGGTTGATATAAACTTATCAAGTATGCAATACAACTAATATGACAATGAATTATTTTGCAATTTTTTTAAAAATTCAAAGACTATTTTATAAATTTAAAAAATTATTCAAAACGGTACCCGATATTGAATTGTACCAATAAAATACCGTATCAAAATATCCAGTATTGAACAGTACCAATAAAATAGCGCACCAAAACCCAATCTTATATAAATCCGGATATGGTAATTGTAACATTGAATATGATTGAAGTTTATTTTGAGGTTTCATTAATCAAATCTGATATACAAGGTCGTGGATTACTTCAAATGGTCTGGTGAATCATCAACATTAGAACGCAATCATCTATTACCAATAAGAATAATTTTAAGCCTCGTAACGATGTCGTATTTATCTGGCAGCATTAAACATATGGTTGTAAAGCTAATATTTTTATCTTAATCAAGTTTCTCATCTTTTTGCCGTATAGCTTATCTGTTAGAGACCATGTGCTCGTGTAGTCCATAAACTGGGTAATTTATTTCGAATAAGATAATATGTTTCAATTAACTAGTTTGTATCTTATTACATTAAATCTCATCCACATATTTATATAGAATCTAGTAAATATGTAGACTAAATTAAATAAGACAAGGTTAAAACACCCTAATAAGAAGAGGTTGATAGGATCCCACAACCCGTAAGGACTTATTATCGAAAGAGGAAATATGGAAATGTTGAAGGTACTGAAGAAAGATGAAGAAGTCAAGGGTCACATCTAAGGTAGTGAGAAGATTTTGAAATCACATTAACAGATGTACAGATACTTACGGATTCATTTCCTTTATTTTTGCAATTAGTTAGCAATTAATTATTTTCAGTTGGAATAAATAATTGTAAAGAATTACATTTGAGGCATGAATACAATTAAAATTCTCATATATTTGGAGCTTTTTCCTCTCGATAAGGACTATTCTTAAATTTAAAAATTGAAATACTAGTGATTGCTACCAATTTGGTATCACAGAAGGTTTTTCCCATCCACCATGGTGAACACCAGAGCTAACACCTCCACAAATGACCCTCCCCTAGATACTAGTTTAAAATCTATTTCTCAACAACTCACTACGATAGCTTCTAAGTTAAACACCATTGATGCTTTTGTAGCTGAGGTAGTTGCTCTAAAGGTCAATCAAACCCAATCAGCAGCAACCAACACAGGGAAACGTGATAAGACTAAAATAGCAGAAACCAGTTCAGGCTCTCACCAGTATGACAAACCATTTTAGGCAGACGATGATGAGTGCATAGATATGGAGAAGACAAGAAAGTGGCAGAACTTAATGCAATGCCCACATACCGAGATAGAGTTTCCTAGATTCATGAGGTTGGATTTTGAAAGCTGAGAAATATTTCCATTACTACCAGACCCTAGCAGAACTAAAAATCAAGATTACAGCTATGTACTTGGAAGGAAATGCTTTAGACTTATTCGCTTGGATTAATAGAGAATAAACTGTTTTGTGTTAGGAAGAACTTGTGAAGGCGCTTCAAAAAAACTAGGGGCCTGTTGAATTTCAAAATCCCGATGAACATTTGTGTAGCATCAAGCAAGTAGGTAGTATCCAAAAATATCGTTAAGAGTTTGCCAAATGTGCGGCTCATGTGAAACTTTGGTATAAACAGTATCTTTTATGGGTATTTCTCAGTGGCTTAAAGGAGGAATTGAAAAACTGATGTTCGAATCCACAAATCACGTTCCGTGTATAAAGCAATAAGTCTCACACTTGAATTTAAATCCAAGTTAGAACCTACCCATAGAGTAAGAGGACCCAATTGGCAACTTTCCTCATTATCAACCCAATTTTCACACTCCACTCGATAATGCCCCCCCCCCCCCCCAAAGCAACAGTCATATTCCACGTCAAGTTCCACTAACTCCAAATATTCCTAAATAACCATGCCATCCACATCAAATCCACTAGCTCTAGATATCTCCAAGCGCCCATGCCATCCTCAACTCAAGTACGCCCATGGGAAGTCGAATGACAGAATCACATAGCCAAAGGTCTCTGTTTTAGGTGCAATGAAAAATTCGCACCTGGTCACCACTGCAAGTCTTCAATTTTCACCTCCATGGAACTCACTGAGGATGACGACAACGACGTCTTACACGAACCACCAGAGGACATTGACGATGAGGAGCCTATGTCAACTGACTTGGCTGAGATATTACTGCATGCCATATTTGGGAAAATGAGAGGAACTATAATGAAAATTTAAGGGTCTATCGGCAACAAATGGATAATTCTCTTAGTAGATGGCAGATCCACACATAATTTCATAACAGCTCTCCTTGTTGCAAATTTGAAAATTCCAGTTAAGAAAGTATAACCTATCAGTGTCCAGATTGGCAATGGGGATACTATACAATGCAGCCAAATTTTTCGCAATGTTATCATTCAATTGACCAGGTTAAGAATCACTCAAGATTTCTACACTTTAGATGTTCATGATTTTCTATCTAGGTGGGAAACGCTATAAACTTCAGGGAACTCCCGCAGTAATTGATATAGACGCCTCTTTTTAAGCCATCTCCAAGCTTGCTTACCCGAAAGTGGATCCACCTCCACTGGCTATACAAACTTTGTTGTGTGAGTATGAAGCTGTGTTTGAGGAACTAACTGCCCTTCCACCCTTCCGCTCTCATTCACACACCATCCCCTTGATCCCGAATTTTAAACCTCCCAACATTCGCCCATATCATTACCCATATCACTAGAAAAATGAGAACAAAAACCAATAACAACACTCTTGAAAACTAGATTCATCAGACCTAGCTCTAGCCCATTTTCCAGTCCAATATTACTAGTTAAAAAGAAAGATGGCTCCTAGAGGTTTTGCATTGACTACAGAACACTCAACCAATTGACCATATTTGATAAATATCATATTCCTAACATTGATGAGCTCTTAGATGAACTATATGGTGCTACTATCTTCTCTAAAATAGACCTCTGATCAGTTTACCACCAAATAAGAGTACATCCTTCCAACATCCATAAAATCGCATTTTGAACTCAATCTAGTCACTACGAATTTGTAGTAATGCCATTTGAACTCACTAACTTCCACCTTCCAATCTGCCATGAATGACCTCTTCTAACCCTACCTTAGAAAATTCATCCTGGTCTTTCTTGATGATATTCTCACTTATATTCCTACCTAGAACAACATCTTACCCATCTTTGGATAACGCTTAACCTCTTACAAAGCCATCAGTACTTTGTAAACGGGAAGAAATGTCTCCTTGGTTAGCCACAAATTTGATATCTAGGTCATGTGATGAGCAAAGAGGTAGTTGAGGTTCATTCTGACAAAATTAAAGCTATGATGGATTGGCCTGTGCCAAAAGACGTCAAAGAATTAAGGGGTTTCTTAGGACTCATGGGTTATTACCACTGTTTGGTCAAGAATTATGGGAAAATTATGCAGGCCTTAACTAACTTGACAAAGAAGAATGCATTTCTCTGGTTTCTTGTAGCAGACATAGCATTTCAAGATTGTCCTCACCATAATTCCCGTTCTTAGATTGCCTAATTTTGGCTAACCATTCACTTTTGAATGTGATGCATCATCAGATGGGATTGGAGTTATTCTATTACATTCTAAGCATCCTATTACCTATTTCAGTAAGGGTTTCTCTTTCTCTAATCGTTATAAATCTACTTAAGATCGTGAATTATTAGCATTAGTTTTGGCACTTCAAAAATGGAAGCCTTCTTTATTAAGGAAACACTTCTTTGTTAGAACTGACCATGGCAGCCTCAAATACCTCATCAAGCAGTGAATCACCACTAGTGAATAGCAATGCCTCCTCATAAAGCTCTTTCCTTTTGATTTCACTATTATTTACAAGACAAGGAAGATAAACCAAGGAGCTGATGCTTTGTTTAGGAAGTCATAGTATGCAAATTTCCTAGCATTATCTCTTCCTGAAGCATTAATGTAAGACCCATATACTCGATCCTTGAGAGAAGAGCTTCAATGAGATCCAGGGTCCAAATCAAATTTCCATCTTACAGATAAAAAGTTGTTCTACCAAAACAACTTGGTCATTCTTGAAGACTCTGTTCTATGCTAGAAAATATTAGCCAATTGCCATGATTCTTTAGTAGGTGGTCATGTAGGTTACCTCAAGACCCTCAAACGTGTCACAACTAGTTTTTTTGGCCACGCATGAAACAAAATTTGAAGCACTATATTCAGAATTGCATGATTTGTTAGCAAAATAAATATCAAACTTTAGCTCTGGCTAGCCTTCTACAATCATAACCAATTCTTAACGTGTGTGGGAAGATATCTCTATGGACTTTATTATGGAGCTTCCAAAATCTAGAGGATATGACATCCTCCTGGTGGGGGTGGATAGTTTCACAAAGTATAGCCACTTCCTTCTACTGTCAAACCCTTTTACAGCTAAAACAGTGGCCGATCTCTTTTGTAGAGAAATTTTTGGGTTACATGGTATTCCTTATTCCATTTTGTCAGATCAAGATGTCATTTTCTTAGTTCATTTTAGTAAGAATTGTTCAGACTAAGCTAAACCAGCTTGCAGATGGGCACCTATTATCATCCATAATCTGATAGCCAAACTAAAGTAGTAAATCGTTGTCTTGAAACCTATCTTAGATGCTTCATATGTTGGATATCGTTTCCGGAGCCCAACAACCGGAGTCATAAACCTTGTGCTTATTACCCTGAAGGGTTATTGCCATCATTTCACAAGGTTGGTGTGCCCACACTAGTCAATCACCCTAAATACAACTTGAGTTCTTCAAATAAATTGTATCTCTAAATCTTTAGTTTTCTTTGAAGCAAGAATGATCTTAATCGGAGTTTTACAGCTCAAGATATACTTAAAAAGCTAAAGCGTGTTCATACCCCAATCATGCTCTCTCAACCGACCTCTCACTTATTCTAATGTAAACTTTCTAAAACAACTCCAAAAGATACAAATTTTGATGAGAATATAGAAAAAGATGTTAGGAATCCATTGCTTCAAGCATCACTTCATTTAGAGGTCGGATGAAGAAGTTATACCCGAAAGAATCGAACAAGTTAATGCCATCAATTAATTTGTATCTATCTTGGAGAAATTTCTATAACTCTCACTAAAAATGTTGGATTGACTTTGTTTTTAGACGGTTTTAAAGAACACTTCTATATCTACAACTTTCATCAAGACCTCGAAGACAAATTCCACCTTTTGAAGGATCAAAAATGGAACAGAAGATGACAATACAACTAAGATGATGTAGAAGGTCAAACTAAGAAGGTCAAATTAAGACGATACGAAAAGTCAAACTAAGACGATACTGAAAGCCAAACTAAGATGGTCAAACTAAGACGATGCAGAAAGTCAAACAAAGACGAAGCAAAACTAAGACGAAGTAAAACTAAGATGAAGCAGAACTAAGACGAAGCAAACTAAGACGAATCAAAACTAAAACAATGCAAAACTAAGACGATGCAAAACTAAGACGAATCAAAACTAAGACGATTCAAAACTAAGACAAAGCAAACTGAGACGAATGAAAACTAAGACGATGCAAAACTTAGACGAATGAAAACTAAGACGAAGCAAACTAAGACGATGCAAAACTAAGACGATGCATCGTGCATAAGAAGATGTTTCAACTAGGTCTTTCTCACATCTCCAAAGTTCTAAATTACTATCTATACTCTCCAGAGCATCTCCACTCATAAAGATCGTAACTTCCAACTTAGACGTCTAATTATTTCATGCTATATACCGTTGGAAAGATAAAAGAAAGACCTACAACTTTCCAAAAGATAGCTTTGCCTAAATCAGCTCACATCAACCCAAAAATATACCTGAAGTCAGTACACGAATTTTTCCCTATAAATCCTTGAGAATCATGGGCGAAACCAAAATCATAAACCATTAGTATCAAAAGATCGTTGTTCTACAAAGCTTTAGTGGGCATTTCAAGCCCCCAATACATGAATGTTTCAGAAATATCCTAAAATACAAAAGATACATGAACAATAAATTGGTCAAAATGCAACTAAAGTCTTGGCTTACTAGATTTGCTTAAATTACAACAACTTTTCAAAAGTGGAGTGATGCCTTGGCCCTTGATTACTCAATCTCATGCTCATCACCTGCTTATGGGGAGGAAAGTGGGGGTGAGCTTAAAGCTCATAGGAAATAATTTTATAGTTTGTAACAAGCAAAGACATTTTTAAAATATTTTTTCAAGCAGAAATTTATAAGTATGCAAGTCATTAATGCATTACTCCAATCAACTTGTCATGAACACATAAACACATCAAATGGTTTGGGTAAGTCCGAAACATGACGCATTACACATTTCCAATGAAATGGTCCTATGTAGTCGTGAATTCTTGAGGGAGTCCTTAAGGGAGCTCCATGCCATTAGCGGGCAGGCAGGAGAAGCCTATACTTGGGTCAACGTGCACGTGACGGTTCTTGAGGGACTACCACAAACCCACATAACACAAAGATTTCAAAATCTTGTAAGCTTGGTGCCCAAAAAGGCACATTCTCTTGAAAACTTGCTTTTCATATGCTTGTTATATCTTAAAAACCATTTCCAAAAGTATGGTTTCATAATCATGCATCATTTCAAAGAATCATTTTTAAAACAACTTTCCATAAATTATCACACAAATCATGTATATGCATGTAGGACAATCTTGCAGCATTTAACAACTTTAAATGCACATGAATGAGGTGGTTGCAAAATTAATTACTGTCATTTATTGACAAAAAACTTTTATTAGCTTATCACCTAACTATAAAAGTGAAACCTACCTTGAAGTCCTTGACTATGGCTTGTTCAAATATGCCTCTCCTCTTGCTCCTCTTGTCCTTATTGATTTTCTTCAACATTGAAAAAAAATCCCAAATCATACGAATTCAAATAGGAAAACCCAAATGACCCCATACATGAAATTGATCGTGGCATACTTATACTCATACCTTTCCTAAGCTCTTTGAACCACAAACCTTTGAAAACTCCAAAAGATTCAAAACACTTCCCTTAAATCTTCACCAAACAATGATTTTCTTAGCTTTAATGAAAGCTCTAATCTTCCCTTTCCTTTTTCCCTTCTTGAACCCTCTCAAAATCCCTCTTGAAGGTTAAGAAAAGTCAAAACCTAGCTTTCTCTTCTTTCTTTCTCTAAACTCACGAAACTATCTCCCCTCTTTCTTCAATTTCGTTTTTTTTTCTTTCCAAAAGCAAGACACCCCTTTTTCTTCTCTTTTACACCATTAATGATTGCCTAAAGTCCCTTTTGTCCTAACTTTAATGCCTTATGGTTTTTAAGCTTAAGTAACTTGCCAAAATTGCCCTCACACTCTCCCACTACTTTAATAGTTCAATGATAATATAAAATTTTCATTAAATGATAATATAAAAGTTTCAATTTTTTCGAAATGATAAAAATTGATATGATACGGTATAATAAAATGAGGTTTCTCTTTATATCTCATCCTACTAGATAGGTTTTGAAATTTATTAAAATTTTAGTAAGTACACGAGGGATGAAAGCACATCAATATAAGTAGTATTAAATAATATGCTTAGAGCTATATTTCCTATTAAATGGTTGCACTTTAACATATAGAATAGGCCCTAGGTAAAAGATGTAATTCAGATCGACACTTTGGGCCGGCATAGTAACTTTAAAACAAAACTGAAAAGGGTAAAATTTTTACATTGACGTCTTTTGACTCAAATAGCTACAAAACCTTTTTTAGTCTAACTGTTAAACAATTATTTGAAGGAACATCCAACCAAGTATATATACATCTTGGATTAAGCCAGCATCTAATATCATGTACATTACAATTTTTTCCATTGGCACATTTCCAAGTGTATGTGTATGGGTGTATGCATGAGAACAGTCCATTTGATAGTCGATATTCTCAATATATATGCACATCACACAAATATAGGAGAGTATTTAGAAAAAAATCCTTAATGTACGCCTGATTAAATCTTTTCAATCAAATAAAAGAAATTGCTAAAGTATAGAATTCATGGGCAATAGAGGAAGATTCTCAACACATTCTTAAAGACCAATTGAATTTCAAATACAAAAAAAAGAATAGCAAATAAAAAGAACAATACAAAACAATATTCAACTATACAAGTAACAATCATCAATATAACATGTAAAGGTAATAGATTATATGTATCACTAGAACTTCATTTCTCAAGCACGTATCTCTCTATACGGTTGCTAAATAAATTAAATTTGAGTTCATGATATTGGACTTAACCTAAGGCTTTTTAGTTTCAATTTATACACCTTTAATTCTCCAAATTGGAATTAACGTAAGGCTTTCTAGTTTCAATTATATGAATAATGAGCAAATAAGATGGAATGAATAAATTAGATTAACAACAAAGGATTGATTAAATATGCATGATGATCAGCTCATATGACATAAGGAAATACATTTCACAAGTAATTTCAGTGGCAACTGCAATCGTATCATCTCCAGTTAATCAACAGAAAATTAGTGTAAAGCATTTGGACATTCAACACAATTTAACATCATTAATCAATATAAAGAAGTCAATGAATAAGTAAAGATTGTTGCTTCCAACTTGTTCTTTAGAGAGAAATATCAAAACTTCTTAAATTTAAATCATTGAATTGAATCATTTTTAGTTATTAAATCTATTAATGATCTATAGGCTAAAATATGCAATTAAATGAGAGCAATCTAAGCATGGTGCTGTATAAAATGAAATCAAGAAATCACAGCTGAAAAACATATCTTATATTAATCTAAGTAGAAAAGATGACAAAAAATTGTCAACAAATGAGTAATTATGATAAGGAATCTAACTTTAAAATTATAAATGTTGTCCATAACCTTATATTTGTTTATATGTGTTAATAGTAAAAAAAACTATAACCAATTTAAATATGAAAAATATGGCTCTTTAATTATATTAAATCTTTATCCTCATCTTCGCAAAAAAATTTACAACCAATATAAAAATCGTCCAATTGCCAACAATGTAAATATATAATATTATATATTTAATGAATAATAAATCATATTATGACTAAATCTTTAGTTTTTTGTGCTAACCCATGGTCAATTTTTATTTCCAAATTTTGATTTATATTTTTCAAAAATAAATATATTTAATTATAAATGCCAATAAAGTTACTTGTTTATTATTTTAATAATTAAATATTAAACAAAGTTTATAGATAAATTAATTTACTAATTAAGTAAGTAAATAATTGTCAAATATGAAAAATGTTCTTAACAAAATAATCTTAATTGTTTATGAAAAATTTTCTT
>JAOQMP010075867.1:0-19573 GCA_027563575.1 Erythroxylum pedicellare | reverse complement strand
GTTTTGATGTGTATGATGATATGTATTTTCTCAAACTCTTTGAATTAGTAAGGAAATGATGAATCGAAATTCCATTTGTGTATAATTATATTAGCTTGTGGTTAAGTTGGATGGTTAGATTTGAATGTATGTGTTTGTTTAAAATGTTTGTGGATTGTGGTTTCTAAGGGTTTCGCCGTGGCGAACCTTTTTTAAGGCATCTTTGTGGAGGCAAAGAATGACTTATGCCGCGGTAAACTTTTCCTGAAGGGTCCATGGAGATAACTTCGTGGGTTCGCCACGACGAGCCTATCCTATGCTACCACCCTGAGTTTTTTTATATAAATGTGATACCTTTCACTTTTCTTTCCCCCACCCTCTCGGGACTTTCCCGAATAATCTTCTCGGTATTCATCCTAAGACCCGAGTCAAACGTTGTTCAGTATCCGAATCGATTGTTGGGCTCCAAAAACGGGGTCAAATACCTAGTGTGCAATATGAAGTTCCACCACCTCCTCCTTCTATGCCCTAAGTAAACCCGATGGATCTGTGATTCTTTCAAGCCTCTGTTCAGGATTTCATGTATGTTATGGGCTAAGTGTCGCAAGTTCTAATGTAAGCTCTAGTGGAGAGAAGTGGACAGTATGATAAGCTCTGCAGGTATAAGGTTGTAGACTTTAATAGGACCATAAATCTTGAAGAGGCTGAAGCATGGTTGAGAAGGACCAACAGAGTCCTGTTTCAAATGAAGTTCTCTGATGAGGAGAAACTGGATTATATAGTTAGCTTGCTACAAGGGTACTCACTCCGTTGGTGGGAACTAGTGCCCCATAGTCAGGTCATACTGCCGGTATTGTCCTAGAAAAACTTTCTGGAAGTTTTCAAGAGGAAATACTTCTCGAAAGTCTATATCTAAGAGAAGGACAGAGAATTCCTAAATCTCACACAGAGGGACATGAGTGTGAGTGAATACGAGTTAATGTTCACTCAGCTTTCACGATATACGACCAACATTATTGCGAATGAGGAGAATAAGTGTTGTAAGTTTGAGGGAGGACTTCATTTGGGGATCAAAGAGAAAGTATTGATCCATAACTTTTGTGACTACTAACTATTGGTAGATATTGCACTCCAAGCTGAGAAACTGGAGAACATAAAGTCTTAAGTAAATAGGAAGAGGAAAAATTGGGAATAGTCTTCCAAGAAGGGAATGAGTGCCTCAATGCCTGATAGGAGTATAAGGAGTTTCCACACACAAAGTAAAGTGGGAAGTAGTGGCTCTGCTAAGAATAAGCAAGCAAAGGTAGCTTCAGTGTAAGCCTTAATTATGGGAGGCAATAGAAGGATGGAGAGGAGTAAGTACACAAACCCCCAATGTGAACATTGTGGGAAGTTTCACAGAGGATAGTGCTTTAATTTACTTAGACCATGTTTTCCATGCGGAGAGAAGGGACACATAGTCAGGGAATGTCCCCAAGCATCAAAGCAAGATGGGTCACAGTTGCAAGCCCTAAAGAGAGCTAAAATAGTAGGAACTAGGCCGACCACCGAGGTGGAAAATTCTAGAGTGGCAAAGAAGGTTATTCCTCTAGGAAGGTCAATGGGACAGGCACAGGCAAGGGTGTTTACCATGACTAGAGATGAAGTGGCGTCCGCACCTGAAGTTGTTACGGGTATGGCTTAGTTTTTTAATTCAAAAGTATATTTACTGATTGATTTTAATTTCAAAAAAACTTTTGTTTCTGCAAGCACGACATTACATGGTGTTAATTTGGTTCCATTGCATAGTCCATTGATTGTTAGTACTCTTTTAGGGAGGAAGGTGATAATAAGTCAAGCATATAGAGATTGTGAAACTTTTATTGATGGTGCTAGACTGGTAGTGGACTTATTGCCTTTAGATTTAAAAGACCTAGACATTATACTTGGAATGGATGAAATGGAGAAATATTATGCGAAGTTAGATTGTAGCCTCAGAGAGGTAGAATTTGATCTTGGAAAGGGAGAGAAGGTGACTTTTAGAGGAGAGAAAAGAAAAGCATAACCGAGAATTATTTTGCCTTTGCTAGCTGACAGTATGATGAGTAAACGGTGTGAAGCCTTCTTAGCACACATTGTGGACATTAATGTGAATGAAAGGAAGTTAGAAGATTTTTTGATTATGAGGGAATTTCCAAATGTGTTTCTAGAAGACTTATCTAGTTTACCACCAGTGAGGGAAACTGAGTTTGCCATCGATCTTATTCCAGGTATCGCACCTATCTTTATAACACCATATAGAATGGCTCTAACTGAAAGGAATAGTTGGAAGAACTATTGGAGAAGGGGTTTATAAGGCCAAGTTCATCGTCATGGGGAGTGCCAGTTCTATTTGTTAAAAAGAAGGATAGAACATGGCACATGTGCATTGACTATAGGAGACTCAACAAGGTGACCATTAAGAATAAGTATCCTCTGCCGCAAATCAATGATTTGTTTGATCAGCTACAGGGAGAAAGGGTCTTTTCCAAAATTGATCTCAGGTTAAGATATCATCAGCTCAGAATCAAAGAATCTCATGTAAACAAGTTAGCCTTTAGGACATGTTATGGGTATTATGAGTTCCTAGTTATGCCATTCAAATAGGGTTTTTAAGGAGTATCTAGATCAATTTTTCATAGTATTTATAGATGACATTTTGTTTTATTTCAAGAGTGAAGAGGAACGTAAGGAACATCTCAGGACAGTATTGTAGATGCTAAGGGAGAAGGAGCTTTATGCTAAATTCCGCATGTGTGAATTTTGACTTTACAAGGTGATATTCTTTGGGCACGTAATTTTGAAGGATGGGGTACATGTTGATCCAAAAAAAGTTAAAGCAGTGGTGAAATGGCATGCACCAAAGACAATGGAAGAAGTGAGAAGTTTTCTAGGTCTGCAGGATATTGTAGGAAGTTTGATGAAGGATTCTCTATGATAGCTGCTCCTATGACAAAGTTATTAAGAAAAAATCAGAACTTTATTTAGAGTGACAAATGTCAGGAGAGCTTTGACAAGCTTAAGCACATATTGACCAGTGCTCTAATTTTGACTTTGCCTATGGGAGATGAGGGTTATACAATTTATAGTGACGCTTCTAGAAAGGGTTTAGGTTGTGTGTTGATGCAAGGAGACAAGGTAATAGCATATGCCTCGCGGTAACTAAAACCATATAAACTGAATTACCCGACTCATGATCTATAGTTAGTAGTGATAATTTTAGCCTTAAAAATTTGGAGACATTTTCTATATGGAGTTTAGACGAGGCGTTTTACAGATCATAAAAGTCTTAAGTACTTATTGAGCTAGAAAGAGTTGAATTTGAGACAGAGAAGGTGGATAGAGTTACCCATTAACATGCTAATTAATTCCAACACAAATTAATCTAGCAAGACCTTAAAATAAATCTAATCATGTTTATTCATAAAGAAAAAAATTCGGGGGCCAACAACTATCTTCTATTTGCAATCTAAGTTGGCATTATATTTCTCTAAGGCATCCATACCTAAAATCAAATCTAATCCTCCCATCCTCAATGGCATTAAATCCACCACTATATGTCCCCCACCAATATGTATCTCACAATCTCTATAAACTTGACTAATCACAATATACTGGCCAATTGGAGTACTCACCATCAAAGGAGTATCTAATGGGCTCAAATCTCTACCATACGTAGTTCTACCCGATGAAACAAAGGCGTGGGTAAAACCTGGATCAATCAAAACAATTACATCATCATCAAATAATTTAATCATACCTGTCATAACTTTTGGAGTGGTCTCTGCTTCCTCCCATGTCATTATAAACACTCTAGCTGGTGCTTCCTCCTTGGTCTTCCTGCAGGATTCACCCTCCTAGCTGCATCAGAGCTACCAACTTCAATTGCAGTCTTGTGCCCCACTACCTCAGTTCTTTTCAAAGCTTACATTTGTGATCCCTCTTTTCTTGCATACTTCAGACACTCTCTAGCCATGTGGCCCTTCTCTCTACATTTGAAACAAGCTCCAGTCAGCTTGTAGCATTCCCCTTCATGGAACTTGCCACAATGATTGCACTTAGGTACAAAAGACTTATCCCCTTCTCCTCTTCTACTGCCTCTTATCGTTAAGGCTTGATGAGAAATAGTAGAAGTCCTCATAAGTCTAGGCCCACTTACACCACTACTCCTCTCCTCAAACTGCATACGGAAAGTCCTGGCACTCCTTTCAAGGATAGAAATACCACCTCCCCTCTTGAACTATTCTCTCCCCTTTCTCTTTTTACTTATGACACTCTTTATATTCTCAATGTTTTCAACCCTCAAAGCCGCTTCAACCAGCTGTTGGAAATCACAAAAATTCTATACCACCACTTTCTCTTTGATAGCTAGATGTAACCCCGATTCGAACCTATAGTACTTAGTTGCCTCACTCATCATCATCTCTGCTACATAATAGGATAGCTGTGTAAACCGACACTCATACTCACTCACCGTCATTTCCCTCTGGGTGAGACTCAGAAACTCTCTCCACTTTTGCTGAATATACACCTCAGATAGTTACTTCTTCTTATAAGTAGCTAAAAAGCCCTTCTGTGTCAGCACTGGCAGTCTCATTTGACTTCTTGGCACACTCTCCCACCAATGCAAAACATCTCCCTGTAGCAAGATTGTAGTATACACAAGTTTCTCATCATCCTCAAAATCCATATGATCCAGTATCTTTTTGGTCTTTCTCAACCAATTTTGGGCATCTTCTGGATCCGCTATCCCATAAAAACACTGCCCCATACTTCCTGAGCTTGTCAAATTGTTTCCCCTTCTTGATTGGGGCCGGAGTAGAGGGTTGCGGCATCTGGCCCATGGCTTGAGTGAATGCCTGAGCAAATACCTCAAACGACCTCAGACCTAATGGAGCAAACATTTGCTCCTGCGGAAGAGGAGACTCCCGTGTTTGTGAGTAAATGGGCTCACTACCATGCCCTACAAAAGCCTCAGCATTTCCTAGGGCTACTGATTCATCAGTGCTCTCCTCCTTTAGTGGAGAGTCAGGTGCAATCAATCCTTGCAATACTCCTCGTGTCCTTCTACAAGGTGGCATCTTACTCCTTCAATGTAAACACTAACCATTAGCTTACATCTCATTTTAAAATTTTAATCCTTACATGTATGCATGACACACATGTCACTTAATACAGTTCAATCAATTCACAATGCAACAAGTAATCACAGAATATAACAATTCACCCTACTATGCATTCTAAGCCTAGAAAAAAACTAAACTCTAATACTAAACAATGCTGGACCCCGCTTCAAGAACATTCGAAGTCATTAAACTGAAATAGTACTTGTCCTCAACCATATTGAACCTATTTCGAGACAATTGGCATAACTTTAGCTATGGATATCATATTAAGGTTTTCTTTGTATGGTTCAAAAGAGGACTTTGAGATCTAAAACTGTCATGAGACCTTAAAGATAGATTCTATCATCCATAAGGCCAAAATTAGACCAGATGATAGGATCAGACGAAACTAGATGAAGGGTCAGACAAATTGGAAAAATTGTCATAACTTTCTCTATAGATATCAGATTAAGGTTTTCTTTAGATGGTCCGAAATAGGACTTCAAAATATACAACTTTTACAAAGACCTTGAAGATAGATTCTATCAGCTATAGGGTCAAAATTGGACTAGACAATAGGATCAGATGAAACCAAATGAAGGGTCAGACGAATTGGAAAAATTGTCATAACTTTCTCTAAAGATATTAGATTTAGGTGTTCTTTGGATGTTACTAAAGAGAACTTCAATATCTACAACTTTCACGAAGACCTCAAAGATAGATTCTATAATTTATAGTATAATAATTGGACCAGACGATATGATCAGACGAGACCAAACTAAAGGTCAGATGAATTGGAGAAATTGTCATAACTTTCTCTAGAGATATCAGATTAAGGTGTTCTTCAGATGGTTCGAAATTTAACTTCAAGTTATACAACTTTCAAGAAGACCTAGAAGATAGAATCTATCGTATAAAGGGTCAAAATTGGGCCAGATGAACAGAAGATAGGATCAGATGAAACCAGAAGAAGGGGCAGATGAATTGGAAAAATTATCATAACTTTCTCTAGAGATATCTAATTAAGGTGTTATTTATATGGTTTAAAATAGAAATTGAAGAGATAAAACTTTTATGTGGACCTTGTAGACATATTATATCTTATAAAGGGTCAAAATTGGACCATACGATAGGATTAGATGAGACCAGATGAAGGGTCAGATGAATTGGAAAATTTGTCATAACTTTCCCTAGAGATATAAGATTTAGGTGTTCTTTTGATGGTTCGAAAGAGAAATTCAAGATATTCAACTTTTATGAAGACCTAAAAGAAAGATTCTATTATTTATAATGCCGAAATTGAACCATATGATAGGATCAGACGACACCAGACGAAGGGTCAGACAAGTTGGAAAAATTATCATAACTTTGTCTAGAGAAATCGGAATAAGGTATTCTTTAGATGGTTCGAAAGAGAACTTCAAGATCTACAACTTTCATGAAGACTTGAAGATAGATTCTATCATCTAAAGGGTCAAAATTGGACCAGAAGATAAGATTAGATGAACAGTGCACAGAGGATACACGTCATCACCAGACGACATGTCATCGCTAGACTATACAAACTATACTCCTGAGTATCTCCACTTGTAAAGACCATAAATTTCGACTCTATTGTCCAAAAATTTCATACTATATACCGTTGGAAAGCTAGAAAGATGAGATACAACTTTCTAGAAGGAAACTTTAACTAATTTATCCTAAATTAGTTTAGTGTTTCCCCTGAATTCAGCACACAATTTCTACACCTATGAAAGACTTGAAGTATGAAATGTACAACTACAAAAAAAAATGCACATACACGATGGAAACTTTGGAAACTTCTTAATCCATTTCTAAATCAAATGAAGTTCATACATAAATTTAATTACATATTAACATTATAATCAAAGGCTTAACATAAAATACAACGTACATAGGGTACTCAATGTTTGACATGCTTGTGAAGCTATCCAAAAATGATCGAACTAACTTAGTTACAAAAGTTTGTAATATATTGGAGTTTTCGATGCCCTGCAAGGATTGCTAATCTTCTCGTTCTACACCTGAGGAGGGAATAGTGGGGTGAGCTATAGAGCTTAGTGGCTAATATATTTATAGCCTTTGGTAATTGACCACAAATTCAAGCATATGTATATATATATGTGTGTGTGTTCATTCAGAATTTCAGGCATTCTTCAATTTACTTTAACACTCATAACACATAACACTTAGATTCATCATTCATGAAAAATTAAAGATGAAATGCGCAACAAATGGCTCGAGGGTTCCATGGAAACAAAATGGAGAAACCGAAGTTTACTCCATGAATAGAATGAGTCCAATTTCGGAGCTTATATGCCACAAGCGGGCAGCCGGAAGAAGGCTTTTATCAACATGCACATAATGAACAGAATTGTTCCACTCTAGCCCAAACAAAAGCACATATTTTTTTTTCTCATATGCTCATACTTTTATGCTTTATCTTCTTTCCATTTAATATAAAATGTCATGACCTCTTTCGAGATAAAACAATCATATTTCATCGTGCATTTTCAACATTTACAAACAAGTCAATTTCAAACAAATCAATCTAATATACACACATAGGCAAGAATTTGCCCAATTACATTATAACTGTAAATATGTTACCCACCTGATTAGTTTGCGAAAATCCAAGTCAAGCTTGTCTTTCCCTTTGCTCTTTGGTAGGATTCCCTTAGTTTCCTAAAACAACCAAGGTTCTATTCAAAACAACATTTCAATAAAATTCATAAACTCCAAAAATAAAAAAATTACATTACACACAAATTAAGCTCAAATCTAACCTACCCATAGTACATCTAGGCTAGAAAACCCAAGACCTAGTTTAGAAAACCTAAAATCAATTGGGTTCTCCTAATTCATCTTCTTCCAACACAAACGTTTCATTCTCTACACAAACCCTTTTCTATCTCTAGTTCCTTCATCCTTAACACAACCCATTTCTTTAATAAAGCAAGAAGAAAAGACAATTAACCTACATTAACAAACTTCATTTCTCTTATTTTCTTCTTTCACCAAAACCTCTCTTCTTCTCTCTTAATTTTGTTTTTCACTCTCTCCTCCCTTTAATTAACATTTTTCTCCTTTTAATAAGCAAGACAGCATATTCTTTTTCCATTTATACCCTTAATGAGCCCAAAAGTCCATCTTACCCTTCCTAAGCTTATGTTCTTTTTTGCTTAAGTGATCTCCCAAAAATATCCTTGAACATCCTTATTACCTTAACACTTTAATTCCACTTTCCCATTCAATAAATCCTACTAACTTTGACATAATTATAACTTAAAAAATTGTTAAATATATCAAAACCTCAAAATTATTCCAAATCATGCTTAACTTAATGAAAAAATTTTAGGGTCCAACACAAGGGAAGTGAATGCCAAGTGATATTTCTTGTAGCTTCCTCCATAATGATAGCCTCTGAAAACTATGATTAAAAATATAGATGAAAGAAATGTCTAAAATTTTATGCAAACTCTTATTTTTAACCTATAAATGAATAAGTTGATCATTGATGATGGAGATAACTACTTTCTTGTCACTATTTTAGATTACTAGGATCGTTCCATTGGGTTGAAAATTCTGGTTGGAAATAGACATCCAACCATTGGGCAAAGCAAACAAAAAAAATTACAAGTGTTTCTTTTAAATTACAAGTGTTTGTTTTCAATCAAGTTTCCAAAATTCTTATTCGACAAGTCTTATTTTTAGTAACAAAATCCCTAATGGTTTATTACTTTGCAGGGGAATTCATACCCTTAAGGTTCCAAGGGCAAATAATCATTTTTGTAAAACAGAAGAAGATTGATTCTTCTTTCTACTTGTCTCACTTCTACCAATAATTTTAAACCCAATTTCATGAACAACTTTTAAACCAAGTTCTTCAATTGTGATTTCCATTTTCTTTTTGTCAGGTGTGCAAATAATTTCAACTTTATTATTAATCAAAGAAGTCAATGGAACAATAATCTCATTGATAGTGTTAATAATGGTTATCAAGATGTCAAGAGAAGAATTTGAAGCAGAGGGTATTTCCTCTATAGAAGTTCTAGGTTATACCTAAACTTCCTCTTCTCCTATCAATTCCAGAAAATTGTCTATGTTAAAAATTTTACCAATAGGTTGCTAGCATTTCTTAGGCTTGATTAAGGGGGACTTCCAAGCATATATAATCTTAACTTTGTCTTTAATGAGGATAAGATCACCATCAAACTTTATAATGGAGATCACCTTAGGTGAATTTGTTACTATATTAACTATAATATAGATGCCAACAAAATTAACTCGTTCAATTTTAGCAGTAACTTAGTAAAGACAAAAAGGCCTGCCAATGGAGCTAGCTAAGTATCTTATTCCTTTAGTAGTCTAATATCTAGAGGAATGCCATGGATGCAAATCCACAAAGGGATGTTATTCTGTCTAATCTTTTGAAATTTAACATTAGGTCTCTACACTTGAATAAGAAAAGGTTTGTTTTTTATGTGCCAAGTACTATACTTGATCACTTCTACAACAACTTTATGGTAGTTAAACTTAAAAGAATATGTTGTCCTTATTAACCACAATGTCAAAGAGATCAAACTATTTCAACTTGTTAATTGCCCATGTTTTCATGACTAGAAGACGAACTATCTTATTAAAGAAGAAGTCAACGATAGTAGACTTCCACTTTTATACACCAACATGGAGAATGGAAATGGGAGGAGAGACAACCTAGTCATCAGAAGTAATGTTAAAGGTAAAATAGCACAGCTTTGCTTCTGGATTCAAGATCCCAGCCAGGTTTGCTTTTTATGAAGAGTGGGGGTAGTGGAGGGAATTAGAATGGAGGATGTAGGTTGTAGGTTAAAGATTTCAAGAAGAGGAAGCAGGTACAAAAAGGATATCTTAAGGAGTATAGGGTGTAAGAGGAAGTGTGTATTGAATTTTTCCAAACGGCAGGAAATGGTCTAGAGCTATGTTAAAGTTTGTGACCCGAATTAGATATGCAAAAATTAAATTATAGCTCATGTAGGGCTCACTTAAAATTAGGATTTACTTTATATATCTGTTTTATGCTAGGGTGAGTTGTAACATTTTGTGATCCACCATAAGTCCTCCTTCATTGTATTCATCCTTTTCATAGTGAAGTTCTTCTCCTCTACCTATAGTTTCTCTCCTCAATTTTAGGTTTCCACGTAAAATCTATATTGTTCTTTTGTTTTTACTATTTGCTATCATGTTTGCCTTCACAAACTAGTATCAAAGAGGGTTTGTTGATTGCATCGATGGTAACCATGAAGTATGATATTTTGCTGTTAGATCATAACACCAAGTTATTTTTATAGTAGGTTAAGATGTCTATTGTAGCACAGGTGGATTCAGACGATGTATTATTAAGGTTTGAAAAGATGCCATCATCATGGACCACAGGAGAAACAACATAAGGATCTTAAAGCTTTATCATAGATACATCTTCACCTCTTGAATCAGATTCTGTAGGATGTTTTGATAGAAAAGTTTATCATTTCGTTATAGTTGAAACTAGGGTAGTTATGTATGATGAAAAGCCTAACTAGTAAATTGCACTTGAAGAAAAGGTTGTATTCTCACCGTCTGAGAAAAGGTACATCTACTGATGATCACTTAAATGTGTTTAAAGAGAATGTTTCTGATTTAAAGATTATGGACGTAAAGTATGAGGATGAAGATTTAGCTTTAATATTGTTATGTTCGCTGCTTGCATCATATTCCACTTTAGGGATACTATTTTATATAGTCATGATACCCTAACCCTAGAAGAGGTATATGATGTGTTGCTTTTTAAAGAGAAGATGAAAAAGCTTGTTTACATATTTGAGGCTCCTATTGAGGGTCTTGTTGTTCGAGGGAGACTATAAGAGAGAAATCCTAGTGGTGATGAAAGGGGTAGGTCGAAATCTATGCATAAACACAAAGTCTACAACATCTGCAAGAAGAAAGGTCATATAAAAACTGAATGCTAGAAATTACAAAAGAAAGGAGAAGAGAATTCAAAGGGAAATTAACCTGAAAAATTCAATAAAGCTAGTGTTGTTCATACTGCATTCAGTGATGATGAACTCTTAGTAATTTTTGAATGCAGGTCTAATTTTGATGAAGAATGGATTCTTAATACAACTTGTACATTTCATATATGCCCTAATTGGGACTAGTTTTCAACATATGAAATGGTGTCTAAAAGTGTTATTGTGATGAAAATAACACTCCTTGTAAGATAACTGGCATAGGAATAGTCAGAATCTGGATGTTTGATGGTGTTGTTAGAACACTTACAGATGTGAGGCATGTCCTAGATTTAAATAGAAATTTAAGTTTTTTGAGTACTCTGGATACCAATGGGTATAGGTACACTGATGAAGGTGGAGTTCTAGGGGTTCAAAAAGGTGCTATGGTTTAATGAAAAGGCATAAACAATCTCTTAGTTTATATGTCTTGTAGGCTCTATAGTTATTGGTGATGTAGATGTTACTACCTAAACTATGACTGATGGTGATTTCATGAAATTATGTCATTTGCCACTTGGACATATGAGTCAAAACGGTATGGCTAAGCTTAATAAACGAGGATTACTTGACAGATAATGTATTAGCAAATTGGAGTTTTGTGAGCATTATATTTTTGGGAAGCAGAAGAGGGTTAGATTTGGGAAAGGCATTCATAGCATAAAGGGAACAGTTGATTATATACATTTTGACCCTTGGGGACTAGCTAGGGTGACTTTTAAAAGAGGCTCTAATTATATGTTGACAATTATTGATGACTTTTCCAAAAACTTTTAGGTGTTCATCTTACAGAAAAAGAGTGATGTGTTTACGACTTTCAAACAGTGGAAGACCACGATCGAAAAATAGATAGGGCGATAAGTTAAATGTCTACATACTGGTAATGGTCTAGAGTTTTGTTCTGATGAGTTTAATGCCTTTTGTAGTATAGGAGGAATTCTAAGGCACTTAACAATTCTTAGTACCCCACAAAAAAATGGTGTGGTAGAGTAAATGAATAGGACTTTGGTAGATAAGGTATGGTGCATGCTCTCCAATTTTGATTTACCTAAGTTTTTTGGGTCCAAAGCAGCAGCTATTGCGTGCTTGCTTGTTAATCACTCTTTTTCAACTGCCATTAAGAAAAAGACTACAGAAGAGGTACGGTCTAGTACTCCTGTTAATTGTTGCGATTTGAGAGTTTTTAGTAGTCCTACGTATGTTCATGTTGACAGTGGAAAGTTAGAATCTAGATCTAAGAAATGTATCTTTCTTAGCTACAATTTAGGTGTGAAGGGACATAAGTTATGGGATCCTAAGAGCAGTAAAGTCATTGTAAGCAGAAATGTTATTTTGATGAAACTTCTATGCATAAGGTATTCTAATGTTTTAGGTGACAAAGATCAACAAAGATAAAAAATGTAGGTGGAGTTTGATATAGTGATAAAGAATACACCAAAATCTATCCACAGTCTAGTTCAGAGATAAAAGATGATATCGATATATCCACTCAATCACCACAGCACTGTATAGCTAAAGATAAACCTAAAAAAGAAATTAAACCTCCACAGAGATATGCTAAGGCTGATTTGCTTACTTCTGCTTTGAATATGGTAGAGGGTATTAAGTTTACTGAAGAACCTTCTAACTATTCAGAGGCAGTTAATTGTGATGTCTCTAGCAAATCGATGATAGCTATGCACTAAGAGATGGAATCCCTTTATAAGAATGGTACTTGGGATTTAGTGAGATTACCTAAAGATAAGAAAGCTATTCGTTGCAAATGTGTATTCAAGAGAAAGGAAGGTACGCCAGGAGTTGAAAAAGCTTGGTACAAGGCTAGGCTAGTTGCTAAGGGTTATAGTCAAATTTCGGGAGTAGACTTCACAGATGTGTTCTGCATTGGAAAGCAGTATAGTGGATTTTGAGATACTTGCATGGCTCTACTGATGCATGTTTGGAATTTGGGAGAACTATAGATGGAATTGTTGGGTATGTTAATTCTAAATTTGCAGGTGATTTTGATAAGAGAAGATAGCTTACAGGATATGTGTTTACTTTTAGTGGTTATACTATCAGTGGGAAAGATTCTTTACAAACTATTGTGGCCTTATCAACCACTAAGGTTGCTCAATTCCTTGATATTCTCTATGTCCTTTGATATATCAAAGGTACTCTCTTTTATGATCTTCACTTTTTTCATTCGTCTTCATTAAAGTTACAAGTATACATCGATGCTAACCAAATCTAAAGATCCAATTGATAGATGCTCAACTACTGCCTATTCTTTTTTTTTTGGCACATCCCTTATTTTATATAGTAGTAAGAAATAAATAGTTATTTCTTGATTTAGGATGAAAGTAGCGTGTCGATCTCTTATAAACATAAATTTTAAGCTTCTTTTGCTAGATTAGTTGTTTTAATATATAGGTGTTTTCTTTTCTTCTACAACTCCTCACTTTTGTGATAATCACAATGGCATACAAATTGATATAATTATATCTTTTATGGGTGTACCAAAAATATTGAGATTGATTGTATCCTTATGTCATACCATATTATTCTAGAACTATTCAACTTGTCCTTACCTCGTCACTATCTTAAATTGCAAACATTTTCACCAATTCTCTTGCATCTTGATAATTTTAGGAACTTATTTTCAAACTTAAGATGTCCAACTCCTTACCACCTTAAGTTTGAGGGGGATGTTAATGTATATAACGTATACATTATAGACTTATGTAATACTAAAAACATATTCTTATTTAAATTTATATACAAATACCCTATTATATAATACTTTTTCACAAACAAAATAAAAATCATTCTTAACTCAAAGTCTTTCTACACCTTATTCATTTTTTGTCTTCATCCAATTTAAGCATCATCTTAATTTGTTGAGATCATCATAATAAAAGCTCTATATAGGATAACATACTACAATAGTTCGAAACACCATTACATTTTGACCACAATAAGTATAATGGATTTTGGTTCAACAAACAATCCTTACCCCAAGAATAACCATCATACAATCTTTCTTAATAAAAAGGAACCTTTTTACAATATTTTTTCAAGATGAAAAGGAACCTTAATCTTACTTGGATCAACCCTAATTACAATGATGTAATGCCCCACTAAATATTACAACTCAGAATACTTCACTTTATCACTTAATAACTCCAAAGAGGCTTACTTATACAAATATGAGATACTTATGCTTAAATGATTGACAAACGCTTAAAAATGTGTGTAAAATACACCCAAATACTTCTTGATACAAAAACCAAAGATAAAATACCTAGTTGTAGTATTTTGAAACCCTTTCTAGCTGTAAGAGCTAAGAACTAGCCATTGCAATGGCAACTTGTAGTGTACTAGTATACTAGTATAGTATATTGGTCAACAAATATGCAATAAAGGCACTAGATTTACCATTTATTGGAACATTGGTAGCCGATAGGCATATTGATCAAGCAATATGATATGTTTATTAACTAGTACATAAATCAATATTGCTACAAACTCATATTACATCAAATTTAATAAATTTAATCTACATTTTTTCAAAAATTAAGTAATTAATTGATATAAAAAGTTGTACAACCTTGTAAGGTACAAAGGAATCTAGTTATAAAAGTTTAGAAAATCTATGTTTCTAGTTATAGGAAGACTTTAGAAGGATCATTATAGGAGCCATCATTATCTCATGCCTGATGACAGGTTGTTTGTTAATCCTTTATTTGTCGTAAAGAGTCTGCATTGGAGGGATTAGTGTTGGACCAAATACTCTCTACTTTTAGCATTGTTTATGAATATTTTGAAATTCCTCTTTTTCCATATGTAGTACACTGTAGAAGCTAGACTGATTTTGATAGACTTATAATCCTTTTTGGTTACCATCTTTAGGTTTCCAACCTATTGGATCAATTCATGCCAGGAGTTAGTTTGTTTCCTTATTCCAAGAACCCTCTGTAGTACCTACACCTCACCAATGGATGGCCTAGAGATTCTAGTTTATGATTGAACAGTTCACACTCTAGAGAAATGATTGGAAACTTAATTCTATCCTTGGTAAAGAGTTCGCCTATTAGCCTCATCCACAATATAAATGAATGAGACAGATTAATATTTATATCCCAAGCTAAATTTTTCCATTCCACCTTATTGCTTGGATCCTTTTGGAGAAATGTTCTATAGGTCTTGGAGTTAAATGTCATTAAACCCACAGTAGTCTATAACACCTCTTCCTAAGTTGTTTCCTAATATGCTGGAAGATTTCCCATTATAATGTCCACATTCCTGTTATTATGGTAAGGCCAACACCATCTATTAATCCTGATCAACTTGCTAACCTTAGTATCAGGACTAACCACTAACTATAGGTATTGAATTTCCTTAATTTTCTATAAAGGCCCTTTGGAATGCCAGTTATCAAATCAAAACATTTTTTATTCCCTACTCCCAATCTTTTAGAAAATTACATGCTACATCCACTATATTGTTCTTAAAGTTGGTTTGAAATTCCAAGATATATTTTTCTTAATCTCTGGCTTCCATATATTGTTGCTTTTAATGAACACTTTGTGTATCCATTTTACTCTAAGTTCATCTTTCTTGCTACATGATCTCCATAGATTCTTTACTAAACTTACTTAGTTTAACAACCTAGTTGAGTATATTCCTAAACCTCATTGGTTTTTAGACTTGCATAGCATACTCCATCTAACTTTAGCCTTATTACTTCCAAACCCTTGGGGAAGTTGTTGATGGTACAAAAAGATGAAGTCAACTTTTAGAAGCAGTATGTACAAAAAGTCAAGAGGATCAAGTGTCATACATTAATCAATTGGGTGAAATTCATTCGTTTCACTTTAACCAATTGTGAATTTCTCTATTTTTGTAAACTTGCTTCTATTTTTGTATGAGAATTTGAAATTTGATTTTTGAACGTTAATCTAAATTTATTTTATTTCAATAGTTTGCTATCATTCCTTAATGCTCATACTTTTGAAAAAAGTAGGTAAATAAGGTTTTAAATATTTTACATTAATAAAATGCCTATAACATTCATCTTCTAAACTAGATAACTAATAGGTGTTTCCACCTAAAACATTATAAACTCTAAATGGTCCTTCCCAGTTTGGTGACCCCTTTATCCCATTCTCTATCTTTTATCCCAGGTGGTAAGATCAATTTCTACATTAGTTCCCCTTCTTGGTTTTCTTGTCTATAATTCTTTTTATTGTAAAATTTTGCCACCTTTCTCTTTTGAATAATCATATTATTCAAGGCCTGAAGTCTCATTTCATCTAAATCCTCTAACTCTATTACCATTGATTCTAAATGCTTAAAAGTCCCTAAAGGATTTTGTTTAGCTACTTTTAAGGATGGAACCAACACTTCCATAGGAAGAACAACATCTCTATTAAGGAGAATAGGTTAACCCCATGGCAGGTACGCTTAAAAGTAAGATACTCTTATAAGTTTTTAGATAGAATTATATTCCATTCCCTTAGATCATCTTCTAATATTTTCTCCAAAATCTCAATAATTATTTTCTTAGATGCTTCAACTTGATCATTAGCCTAAGCACAATATGAATTCAAATTCAACAACTTTATCCCAAAATCTTCTGCTAAATGTTTAACTTCTTAGCTAATGAACATAGTTCTTTGATCACTTGTGATTAATTGAGGAATTCCAAATTGATGAATAATCTATTCTTTAATGAATTTAACCAATAATTTATCTATTTCCTTAAAAATTCATGATTTTAACCAATAATGCTCCAATTTGATACAATCTCCACTTGTCACCTTTTAAAATAAAAATATTAATGTTCTCATTTAATATAGCCAAAATAAAAGAGAAAATTCCAATTAACACATTCAATTAACATATTATCAAATTTCCCAAACCGAACTCTTGCTTGTCATCAAGCATACATCAATACGATATATCAATCATGCTCATAACAACCTCTCATCTTTCATGTTATCCAGAAATATCCCAAAAGCTAGTTTATAATAAAGGTTTAGGATAAAATAAAAATTGAGAGAACTCGTATGACATGTTATTATAATGAAAATATAGCATCTCATTAATTCCATTAAAATCAAATGAAACAAGACATCAAACTCTCTCATGGATTTTACACTCAAACTGTTTAGATATCATTAAGCTCTAAAATCAAAGCATAAAGAGTTATTTTCATAAGCTTGCTTATGAATCATAAATACACCACTTAACAAAAATGAAACTAATGCATAAATCGAAGGGTCTTGATAATGGTTGTAATATGATTTAGGTAAGATATGACAAAAACAATTTTTTAAGGTTAAATAAATTGAAAGAAATCATACAAACTTATCCACACAAGTTTCAACATAAATCAGTCCAAAACTCACTGGATTCAAATATTATTTTTTTCAATCACTTAATCTTGTTTTTCTTCCTTTCTTATTTTTATTTTTTCTTATTATTATTTTCATATTTTTCTTTCCTTTTTTAATAAGAACATCAAAGAGGAGATTTCTTTTTTTTATACTTCTCCCCTATTTTATAAATCAAAAATCAAAATTTAAAACATTGCAACTTGAACCATCTAATTTACTTTTTATGGAAATAGTCAAAATCATATACAAATAAGCTTGATATAATTCCTTCAATTTAAAGGCCCAAAATTATTAAGAACATCAATAAAAAGAAGGGTAAAAGTAGCTTGTAACAAGGTTAATATGAAATAAAAGAATGGTTAAGGCTCAAATTGGTTTTTTAGGAATAAAATGTATGGTAGGCTTATTTACATCAAAGATGGTTATCCTAAGTGCCCTTGTCATCTTTGTGCACAAATTCATTAAACATGTTGTCTCAATATGTATTCAAAACCAAGTATTAGCATAAAAAAGTATGTTTGATAACACGGAACAAAAAGAAATATATAAGCATAAATGTGATGAATGCTTTTAGGCTCAAAGCTCACATACTTATAAAAATACATTAAGTCTTGTACACTTTCATTCAACAAAACCAATAAGATACTTAAAAATAATTTAATGAAATCATTAATCATACTTGTCTCTCCTATGTTCTTAACTAAAATTGTATCCTTACTTAGGGATTGTTTCTAAATAACAATTAGAAGATTATGAGGCTATCATGAGGAATAACCAATATATGAATCATAGTATTCATGACAAGAAAAACTCACAGAGTTCATTATAATATATACTCTCACTTCCCATATCTAACCCAATGTATGCACTAGATGCTCACATGCCATAAAATAATCAGCATAAAATAAAACACAGAGTAGATGACTCTTATGAGTTTTCAGCATCTGAAATAAGATGCATTATGGTGTCGGCGTATATAGAGATCACACCACCATGAATTGGAGTAAAGCATACAAATTCTTCTCCAATGTAGAAATTTTACGTTCTAACCCCTCCAGCCAAAAATAATGCTCGTGTCAGATTGGCAGAGCTGAAAGAGAAAGAGATGTTGGAACATCACAATCTTTTCATTGTGTTGATGATGAAACTTATGTGGTATAAATCAAAATGTTCTCCTTTTTTGCTTGAGTAACCTCATCCTACTTAAATAATTCTTGTCTAGCAGTTCCATTTCATAGGCTATATGCATATCTTTATTAATCATATCAAACAAATTGAGATTAATAGGTAGAGGAGTAAGAAGGGAACAAAGATATTGTTAGAAGAGATAACACAGTTAAACCTCATCCTCAATTTTATATGTTTGAGGTGCCTTGATGTATTTGTTAGTGTTCAAGGCAAATATTGAAGAATGGAAGAGTTTTGAAGGAGGCTTGTAACAAAACAAAGGGACACAATTATAGATAATATGCTACGATCATGACAAAAGCAAGGAGGAAGGGCCACAATCTTGGCCAATCTACCATGATCATGATCAAAAGTCAAATAGGGGACCACAATCGTGGCCTACTAATAAATTTGTAAGTTTCATTATTTTGACATAACATGTTTCCCTTTTTAATTGATTTTGTACTTAATTTTAGGGTATTAATTTCATAATTATCTTTTGGATGCAAAATCAAGGATTTGGTGAAGATTGAGTCAAAATCAAGAATTTGGTGAAGATTGAATCAAAATTAAGGAAATTGAAGATTAAGGATTGACTAGTTATTAATCTTTAGATTTGTACCAAGCTAAATCCCACTTTGAAAATACATATCTCCACTTCAATGAATCATCTACTAACGACGATCTTCATATGGATAGTGTGGGACTCAAAATCTGCACAAAATGAGAAGATATATTTCTAAGATTTTGAATTTAATAAGATCTTTCTTTGTATTTAAATTTATGGGATTTGTTTCCCATTTTAGCCTAGGGTTTTACCCTCCTCCTTTCCTATAAATAGGAGAACCTTTCATTAGTTTAGGTATCGTTTAGCTTTAGG
>JAOQMP010075861.1:0-19574 GCA_027563575.1 Erythroxylum pedicellare | reverse complement strand
GGAACATAATAAGGCAGACATAAATAGTAGTTAAAAAGAAAAATCAATTTAAATTAAGTTGGACATAATTGTGAGGTTTGATAAACTTTAATAATTAAATATGAGATATTTAATTTTATTAAAATTAAATTATAATTATAATTAAGTTTGACTTTAATTACAATTAGGAGATTTAATTTAATAATAAATAAAAACTAATTTTTAAACAAAAAAAAGTGTAAGGAAGCTGTTACTCTTGCTTATTAAGTTCTCTATTTTGTAAATACTATTAGATGATGAATACTTGGATAGCTCATAGTTGACATCTCGTGAAAATGTTTCGGCAGTTAGATGTTGAATGCTTGGATAACTCATAATTGACATTTCGTGAAAATGTTTCATAAGGAATTAGAATCAAGTAAATTATCTTTATAATTCTTGTTTTTAAATTATTTAATTATTATGATTTGATCAGAAAATTGTAAAATTTTATTTTTTTCTCTACGTCGTCACGACTGGTTTTTCAATACCTAGTTCATCATCTCTAACAATATCAATAAATTCCACGGGCTCTACAGCTTCAACTCTATTGTATACTCGTAATTCTTTATCAAGAACATAACTTCTTTAAACGAAATTTATGAGTAGACGGAAAGGTATCAATTTATAGCAATTCAAGAGGCCAGTGATTTTAAATAAGTTGAACAAGTGGAGAGTATTTATGGACTAAAAGATTAAATATTTAATATTTACCAAATGACAAAGAAAAGGTTGATTTTAAATGGGTTTACAAACTCAAATTCAAACATGATGGTTAAATCTATTAACGTAAGTCAAGGTGGGTTATTCATGGCTACATAAAAGCGTAAAGGTATTGATTTCGAACTTTTTATGCAATTGTAATTAGATTTGACAAAGTTATTATAATTTTAGTTATTGTCGCGGATTAGCATGCATGTCTATCAATTGAATAAAGCATAGTGCAGCCTTATGCAAATATCAAAATCTAGTACTCTGGGATCAATGGATATTTCCACGACGTTGGTCTTAAAAAGAGGTCAAGTGAATTAAATTTTTATTTCAAGATTAAAGAAGTTGATAAGATACGTATTATGTGTTTATATATAGATTATTTGATTTATGTCATTAATAGTGTTGCTTTGATGAAATAATTTAAGATGACTAACTCAAATCGAGTTTGATAAGTTATTTGTTGAAGTTAGAAATGACTCATAATGATATCGGAATATCTTTCTCTCGGAAAAAGTGTCAAAGATCTAATTTTGAAATTTAAGAAAGACTAATCAAAACCAAACAAAAATTCGATATAGATAGAAAGATGGGAAAGAAAAAATTGATGAACTTGTTTTTCTTTTGCTTAAAAAAAAAAATCAAGCAGATAGCAGGTGGGATGTCATGTGGCAATTAATTTATTGTCCTGATTCAAACAGAATTCAAATAAAATATACTATCGTACTATTGGAAGAGTACTTAGGTATTTTAAAGGAACTAGTACTTGGTTTTGGTACAGTAAAATTAATAATCTTGAACTGTGTGGTTTTTTCATTAGTAATTAAACAAATTCGTTTGATCGTCGAATGTGCACAACCTATTTGGGTATAGTGAATAAGTGATTCGAAGCACAAACAAAAAGATGGAATAACTATCTATTTTTACGAGTCAATAACAAAAAATCTGGTGTCACAATCGTTCAAGACACATTGGTGTCCGGAAAGAGTCTAAAGAAAGTCTGTTACAACATTAATGAACAATGGTTCCAATCTTTTATTTTTGTTTCGAATCACTGAATATACAAATTTTGAGTATTTGAAAATTAAGTGAATTCTAAATCTCTACTTTATGGAAATAAATAGTAATATAAAAATTAATGAACATATTTACTCTATTTTTTGTATTTAATTACTATTGTTCTTAATGATTAATTGTTATAAGTTATATCATTAAGTAGGAAATATTATGTTTCTAGTTTTTAAGAATTACCTAATAATTTTAAAACTATACTAAATCGATCCGTTCAACCAAAATTTGGTGCGATTTGTATTTATAACCTTTGTCAGAAAAAAACGGTCACTTAATTAAAGTGACAAAGAGAATATGTGATTCATCTTGAGCATACGGGGCCAGCTTAAGTCTTGCACTGTTGCACACCAATCCCTGTACTTCCTCGTCCTTATCACTGCCGACTAACTACATGTTGAGTGGTTGTGACAGTGCCTGGAGTTTAGGCATATTATCACTTCTAATGTATTTAAGGAGATATTTTTAATAAAGGTGCAAATTAGTTAAATAATTTGGGCTTACACACTGTTATTGACAAATCCTCTCTTTTACCATTTTTTTTTTTATTGTGATGGAAAGAGCTTGTAAGAATTAGATACGCATTCTTGGATCAATCTAGTCAATGATTTTTATGGACTGCGGTGATATAGTCAGATTGAGAGAGTCAAAGGTACCAAAGTAGAGAGAAATGAAGAGAATTAAAGGGATGAGAAGCAGACTGAAAAGGTTATGAATTAAGTGAGGCGATATTCTAAAAGAAGAAATCAGCACATGGATTAATCTTGGTTATGGAACATAGCATATAGATTTTTAAGTAAAGCGGATCTCCTTGATTTAGAAAAAGGATTCTGAAATAAATAAATAAATAAATAAATAATTATAATTATAATTATAAGTATTCTTGATCGAATACTTCAATTATTATCTTATTTTAAGTATTCTAACATTAGTAATTTTCTTAATTAAATTTTTAAGAAAATTGATGAAAATACAAATATAATATATCATATTAATATGATAGTGATGCAACATGCATATACATAACATGTCATTATATTACATCATCGTACACTGACACACATAATATTGTAAGTCTTACAAATGTTATGAAAATATATTATGTCATCATAGTATGTCACCTTAATATTTTAAATTAACATATTAAAAGTACATTTGATATTGTAGGTCTCGTAATGTTACGTGTACTAACATCAATGTATTTCCTTTCCTTAATTCTCTTACTTTAGTTTAAAATATTTACTATAAATAGTGACCACAATGAGTTTAGTCAAATTGGGCCTACCTAAGCTTAATTCAAAGTTTGCTCGGGCTCGAGACAATAGGTTTGAGCTTGAGCCCTAGCCCAGTAGGGCTTATATGACCCAAAACCCAATTCGATCTTTTTTTAATTTAAAATATGAAAAATGATTGTTGAGGCAAGTTGTAATTTATTTAAAATCTTCAATATACTGCAAGCATATGGGTTGATGGTGTAGTATGTGAGGTGTCGATTCCTTTAAGAGTTGTCAAACTAATCTAATTCTAAGTTATCTAAGGCTTAAGGAATTATTATAATGAAAATAAAAATTACATAGAAAAGTAAACACGTGAAGATGATTGATAGGAAGTTGATTTGTAAAATTAACATAAAAGAAATTGAATATTGAGCACCACCAAATTCACTATAGGAAATCACACAAGAAGAACTACTAAATTATGATAAGGGATTTATCCTATCATCAATGTTAACTAGTCACTTTTGTGTTGATGTGCTGTCAGTTCTAGACTATCAAAGGGTAGATCACTCTCTCTCGAGTTATAATCACTAAACCCTAATTAAGTTGAGTGATCGAAAACGTCATTTCTTGATTAACAATCAGCCCACAACCTAATCAGTTCTTGAGCCTTCTAATAAACAACCAGGTCTCACACGAAATCTCTCTCCGTATAATTATCGATTTGATTATTTGCATGGTCTATTGAGTCGTTTAACTCTCATTACCCAACCCAATTATTTTACATTCAGTTCACTCTCTCGATTTATTACCAAAGCATGAAGTTACAATAAATAATCACAATACCCTAATGAATTAATACAAAACAACTAAATTAACATTGAATCAAGTTTAAATTCCTAAAGAAAAGTTAGAACATCATCATCAATCCCAAATCCATCAATATAATTATATCTATCTTACACATTCAAAGAAGAAAATAATAAATATGAAAAGGAAATGTCACTTGGGCGGGATCGAGATGGCTCGGGAAAGTAACAATAGTACAGAAGCTTGCTCCTCTCTCCTCTTCTCTCTCTTCTTCTTCTTTCTTCTTGGAGTTTTCCCAAAGTGGCAGAAGTTGGAGCTCCCTATAAGGTCTTTATCTTTTTTTACATAGCTTTTTCTATTTTAGGTAAACCCGAGGGTTTTTATGGGCCTAAAGAGTCTCAAATGTCCCTTGGTAAGTCACGTTCGGGAGGTTGCTCACGCTGTCAGTCGCGCAGGCCACGATCATGGCCTATAGTGCCATAATTGTGGCACTTCATTTACCTCTTAGTCACGATGCCATGATCGTGACTCCCCTCAACTGCTTCAGTAGGCCATGATCATGGGCTTGGGGCTGGCTCTAGGCTTCCTCCGATTCTCCCCTGTTCTTCCATATATGTTCTCAAACACCAACAAATAAATCAAGGCACCTCAAATACATAAAATTAAAGAACAAAAGCATACTCTAACCTATATAAGACTTAAAACATAGACATTTAACAAAATAACACAATCTTGACCTTAATATGCAGGAATCATTCAATTTAACAACTAAACATATATTAAACCACCAACTAAAAAATTATGCAAACTACCACTATCAGTATCACCACACTCAAACATTTTCTTGTCCTCAAACAAAGACAAAACAAGCAAAACAAAAACACACCAAAACACAACACACACATATGCAACAATGGTACAGTGGAATTAAACTTAAAGAAACAAATTAAACTAAAATATGATCCTTCACGTTGTTCTAATCTTATTAACATGTGAAATATGTGTTTAAGTACTTCAGACTAAATATAAATACTAATCAGGACATAATGTCACATTCATTCACTCTAATCACTTACACACACGTTGATAACTATTTGGTTAATCAAAATTGTAACTATCCTTAAGCAGCTTTTCATAAAAAATCAAGTTATTCATAAGATCAGTAGGGTTTATTAAATAACACACTATTTTTGTTAATTTTATTAACATGAACCTAACCTTTTGACATGAAAGTAAACATTTGTGATGAATGCCTCCTAATTACTTAGCTACATCACATTCTCAACTGATTACTAGCTCTATTCATAATCTGTTTTTTTTCATAAAGAACTAGTAGAATAGTTATTTAGTTAAGATTTACATAACACCTTTTTGATATTTTCTTGCCTACCTCTTTTCTTAAACTAATCATTCTTATGAAAAGATAATAATGATGCTAGTTATTCGATTGGTCTAAAATTATAAATGAATATGGTAAATTCCTAGATGGAATGAACCAACATCGTATCCTAATTAACATGCATTTTTAATTAAAGCAACCTAGAAACTAATTTCTCAAGCTAATAAAGTTTAGCAACTTAAAAGACTATGTTCAAAGCTAAATAAATTCCATTAAATCCTAGCCATTGACACATTCACACACATCACTTCATGCAATCCTAAATAAAACTAACATACAAAATGTAAACTTCACATTTTAATAAAAACATATAATGCACACAACCCTTCCCACACTTGGTCAACACGTTGTCCTCAACGAAACATGAGAACCATGAGAACAATTGAAAATACAATAAAACTAAAAGACAAGGGTTAAAATATACAACCGTCATGGTGATTGAGGTGGTGACAGTGATGGTGTTGGAGGTGGAATCTCAACTTGACAACTTATCTTATAATTGATTAACAGAGAGTGAAGGAATGAGTAAGTTAACCCAGTCTAAATCATTAAGACTTTTTTATGGAATTTAAAACAAATCTAACTGCATAACAATTTAAATCTATCTACAAAACGTGTTAAGTTATGGTCATTAGCTTAACCTTGCATCCTTGGAAGCATGTTTAATATTTTGAAAGGAAAGAGATTACTTATTTTTGCTTCGGAATTACTACACCAAGAAACAATTTGCAGCAATGCCTATTCACCTTAAAGATATCCTTGTTTGCATTTTTGAATTCGAGAGCTCCATGGTCAAAAACTTAGGTGACCATAAAAGGTCCACTCCATTGTGATTTCAGCTTTCCTGGAAACAGTCTCAACCTCAAATTGTATATTAAAACTACGTCTACTACCTTGAATCTCTTCTTCTGAAGATGAGATTCGTGCCATCTCTTTACCTTCTCCTTATAAAGTTTAGCATTTTGTTCGCATTGAAACGAAAATCTTCGAGTTCATTTAGTTGCAGAAGTCATTTTTCACCCTTGCTTCCAATTGAAGTTTAAAGCTCTCATCGCCCAATATGCGTGATGCTCTAGCTCCATAGGCAAATGATAAGCCTTACCATATATAAAGAGTTGCTCCTATAAGTGTTTTGAACACACTCCTATAAGTTCATAAAGCACTATCTAACGTTAATGCCCAATCCTTCCTAGAGCTATTCACCATCCTTTGTTTCATCTCCCAGTTAATGACTTCCACTTGTCCACTCATTTGTGGGTGACAAAAAGTAGCAACTCGATGGTGGGCTTTATCTTTTTAAGAGGGAATCAAAAGATCTGTTGTAGAAATGTGATCCTCCATCACTTATTATAGTTCTTGGCACTCCAAGTCGGTTAAATAACCTTTTGATAAACTTTTGGACAACTTTCTCATCATTGGTTGGAGATGTCATAGCTTCAGCCCAGCAAGATACATAATCCACCCCCACTAGAATGTACGTGTTCCCCATGAAGAATGGAAAAAGCCCTATAAAGTTAATACTCTATACATCAATGACTTCAACTTCCAAAATATTGGATAAACGCATCTCATATTTTTTAGAGATGATGCCTACTAGTTGATAGCGATCGCACTATGTCACAAAAAATTGAGATGTTCTTAAACAAATGTGGCCAATAAAATCCACGCTTGAGTACTCGAACTATCATTTTATTTGCTAAATAGTGACCAACGTATTGAGCTTCGTGACACTTTGTTAATATATCTAACATTTCTTTATCTGGACACATTGTCTTACCAAACCATCATCACATGTTCGATACAAGATTGGTTCATCCCATATATCGGGTGCATTCATACAAGAATCATTTTGGTTGTTGATATGATAGGTTAGAGGGAAGTTTACCACTGGCAACATAATTTTCCATATTAGTGAACCGTGGTGTCACCAAGTTATGAAGTAGCATTAGGGTTTCATCAGGGAAGTTCTCATTAATATCGTCACTTTGCTTACATTCCTCTCCTTCTAAACATGATAAATGGTTTACAATCACATTCTCCACTCCTTTCTGATCTCGTATTTCTATATCAAAATCTTGTACTAGTAGCACCCATCGAATAATTCTCAGTTTCGCATCCTTCTTGGAAAAAAAGGAAATCTGCGTGCTCAATGAATACGATCACTTTAGACCCCAAAAGATATGACCGAAACTTGTTACATGCAAGCACCACTGCGAGTAATTCCTTTTTTGTGGTGGTATAATTAAGCTAAGGTCCCGTAAGGGTCTTGCTTACATAGTATATCGCATGTAACCTTTTGTCTTGTCTTTAACCTAATACGCTATAGCCTAGTCCCTCTCATCGCACATGACCTCAAATGGGAGTGTTCAATCAGGTGGTGTTAAGATTAGGGCTGATGTTATTGCCTCCTTTAATTTATTAAATGTGGATAAAGAATTTTCATCAAAAAGGAAAGGCACATCCTTAACGAACAAATTTGTCAAGGGTCTTGCAATTTGTGAGAAATCTCTAATAAAATGACAGTAGAACCTAGCATGGCCTAAGAATCCTTGCATACTCTTGATGTTGATTGGAAGTGGGAGTTTCTCTATAACTTTCGTTTTCGCTCTTTCCACTTCAAATCCTTGGTGTGAAATCTTATACTCGAGCATTATCCCTTCTTCCACTTCATAAAGTGGCACTTCTCCCAATTTAGCATTAAGTGTGATTCTTCACATCTTTGGAGTATCTTGTCCAAGGTAGTTAGACACATCTCAAAAGAGTCTCCAAAAATTGAAAAATCATCCATAAAAACTTTCATTATTTCCTCTATCATATCCGCGAAGACAAACATTATACATCTTTGAAATTTAACTGGTGCATTGCATAATCTGAAAGGCATTTCTCTATATGCAAAGGTACTATAAAGACATATGAATGTGGTCTTTTCTTGATCCTTAGGATAGATAAACATCTGATTGTATCCTGAGTAAGCATCCAAGAAGCAGTAGAATGAGTGACTAGCCACTCTTTCTATCATTTGATCTATGAATGTGAGAGAGAAATGTTCATTTTTAGTCACCTTGTTGAGTTTGCGATAGTCTATGCACACTTTTCATCTTGTGACTATTCTTGTTGAGATTAGTTCTCTGCTTTCACTCTTTATTACCATCATTCCACCCTTCTTTAGTGCACACTGCACCAAGCTTACCTATTCACTATCAGATATGAGATAAATTATCCCTACATCTAAGAGTTTTACTTCTTCATTTTTAACCACTTCTTTCATCTGAGGGTTTAACCTACATTGGTGTTCTCTAGATGCTTTACATCCTTTTTCAAGATTTATTCAATGTATACAGAAATGGCTTATATCTCGAATATCAGATATTTTCCATCCTTTGGATTTCATCCGCTTCCTAGCAATAGCTACCAACCTCCTCTCTTGTTTCCCTATCCAGTTGGATAGAAGTGATTATGCTTAAAGTTTGACCTTCATATAAGAGAGGATGTCTAAGATGGGTAGGCAAAGGTTTCAACTCTAAAGTGGGTGGTTTCTCTATGGAGGTGGTATAGGTGCTTCGGTTCGGACTAATATGTCTTGATGAGCTTGAACATCCAACTCCTCTATCCCATCAGCTCCTTCAGACTCATCCTTGTTCTCCTTTTCTACTGCATTGTTTGTCTCCACTTCTATTAATTTCACTTCTGCAACACAACTCTCAATTTGGTCTTACATATTTTTATCCATAATGTCAATTTTCATACATGCGTTGGTTTCCTTTGAATTCTTTAAAGCATTGTTCATGTTAAATTCTACTTGATTTTCACCAATCCAAAGTTTCAGTTTTCCTTCATGAATATCGATTAATGTTTTTCCTGTGTTCACGAAAGTTAGCCCAAAAATTAGTGGACAGTTTTTATCCTCCTTAAAGTAAAAGAGTACTATGTCCATAGGAATAATGAACTTGTCCATTTGCATTAAAAAGTCTACCACCACTCTAAACAATCTTTTAATAGATTGATCAGCAAACTGGATTAGCGTTGATGTTGGCTTGACCTCACTGAACCCCAATTTTTGAAAGATCGACAAGGGCATAAGATTAATACTTGCCTCTAAATCGCAAAGACACTTTATGAATTCATATTCACCAACTACATAGGATATTGTGTAACTCCCTAGATCTTTCAGCTTGGATGACATCTGGCTAGTTATTATTGAACTATAGGTGCTGGTTTAAGATACCATTTGGTTATCTTCCCAAATACGCTTCTTCGATAATATGTCCTTTAAAAACTTATAACATATTTGGGCATATGTTCTAAAGCCTCAACGAATGAAAGATTTATCTACAACGTCTTTAATTTCTCCATGAATTTCACAAATTGTGCATCTATTTTAGTCTTTTGCAATCGTTGAGGGTATGCGACTTTGGGTGGATATAGCAAAGGAGCAAAATAAGGAGGGTATTCATTCATGTCCACATCTTTCTCTTTTTCTTGGTCTTTCTCAACAGGAGTAGGGTTTGCAACTTTTGTCTTTGTGGGTTGTTCTAGTTCCTTCCCATTTCGAAGTGTGATAGCTTTTAGTTATTCCCTCAATGTTCTGGCAGAACTGTTGGGGAGACTTCTTGCAGTTAATGCAAGTAAAGCATTTGACAATTGGCTTATTTAAACCTCTAAATTGTGGATGGATGAGGAATGATTCTTTGTTACTTGTTCAAATCTACCTTCCAAACTCTTTTGAGCATCATCTAAGCTTCCAATATTTTATCCAATTTAGCTTTTATGGAATTTGGTATCTCCTGTTGGAACTCCAGAGGCCCTTGAGGTCAGAATTTCCGTCCAGTATTGTTTGACCATGAAAATTTTAGGTGATTCTTCCACCTAAGATTGTATATGTTTGCATAAAGATTATTCCCTCCACCTCATCCAAAATGTGATCCCATATACTTAGCTTGCTCCGTTTCATTACTTTGCATTAGGAAGTAGTTGATGGTATCATGATCATCCTGGCTGTACATGTGCTCCCATATACTTAGCTTGCTTCATTTCATTACTTTGCATGAGGAAGTACACGATAGTATCATGACTATCTTGGCCGTATAGCTTGCGTATTTGTTGAATAGCCTTAACAGGGTTTGAAGAGGAAGCTTTCATATTGTTCAACAGTCATGTTAAGCTATCAATTTTTTTTTTGCATCTTTATCATTTGGTTAACAGCTATAGCTCCCTTTTGTTCTTAGATGGTTATATGTTGTCTACTTTGGTCGTTCATCTACAGAAAGCTATTACTGGCCATTTTTTCTAGTAACTCCTCAACTTTGTCAATAGTCTTTCGCATAAGCGATCTGCCCAATGCTATATCAATGGTACCTCTCGTGGGTGGATTGACTCCATTGTAGAAGGTTTGCAAAAGAAATTCATTTGGTAAGTTGTGGTATGGACACCTCCTTTGCAAATCCTTATATCTCTCCTACACCTTGTAAAGTGATTCCCCATCACTTTGTTAGAAGTGAGTGAATTCTTTGATAATCTTCATAGTTTTAGTGAGGGGAAAATACTTGTCCAAGAATGCACGTACCACTTGCTCCCACATTATGACATTTGAGGGACTAAGAGATTGATACCAAGCTTTGGATCTATCCCTTAGTCTAAAGGGGAAAAACCTAATCCTAATAGCGCCTTTTGACATCCCATGATTTCGAAAGATATCATATATTTTGAGGAAGTTCACTATATATGCATTCGGATCGTCGTTGGTCAGTCCATAGAATTACACGATTGTTTGGAACATGTTTAGTAAGGATGGCTTTATTTCAAATGAAGGTGCTTGAGTAGGTGGTCTAGCGACACCTTGATTGGTCGCATTAAATCCCAGTCTCATGAAATCCATATGGGTCTGCAGTTGGTTCCTTTAGTTTCCTCTTTGTTGAAACGCTTGATGAAATTCTTCAGCCATTAGTTCTTCAATTTCTTGTTCTTAGCATTTAGCTCTTTAAATGGTTCGTTCTAAGCGAGTGATGTCGAGTGGTATAGTTTCGGCTATTCGACTTGAACTTCGAGTGACTCTTGTGTTCATGCAAATGCACGGACACAAGAGTGATGAGAGCGCCTTAGAATACAAGAACTAAAATAATCCTACTACTCCTTGGCAATGAAATAAAAAAAAATTGTTGAGGTAAGTTTTAATCTATTTAAAACCCTCAACATACTACAAGTACACAGATCGTGGTTGTAGTATGTGAGGTGTCGATCCCTCGAGGAGTTGTCGAACTAATCTAATTCTAAGTTATCTAAGGCCTAAGGAATTATTAAAATGAAAATAAAAGTTGCCCATAAAAGTAAACACATGAAGATGATTGACAAAAAGTTAATTTGTAAAATTAACAAAAAAGAAATTGAATATTGAGCATCATTAAATTTACTATAGGAAATCACTCAAGAAGAACTTCCAAATTATGAGAAGGGATTTATCCTATCATCAATGCTAACGTAATCACTTTTGTGTTGAAGTGGTGTGGGTTCTAAACTATGGAAGGGTGGATTACTCTCTCTTCATTTATAATCACTAAACCCTAATTAAGTTGAGTTATTAAAAATGTCATCTCTCGATTAACAATCAGCCTATAACCTAATCAATTCTTAAGCCTTTTAATAAACAGCTGGGTCTCATATGAGATCTCACTCTGTATAATTATTGATTTGATTATTTATATAGTTTATTGAATCATTTAACTCTCATTACCCAAACCAATCATTTTAAATTCTTGATTTATTACTGAAGCATAAAATTATAACATATGATTATAACACCTAAATGAATTAACATAAAAACAAGTAGATTATCATTGAATCAAGTTTAAATCCCTAAATAAAAATTAGAACATCATCATCAATCTCAAATCCATCAAGTTAATCATATCCATCTAACATATTTAAAGAAGAAAATAATAAAAAGGAAAAGGAAATGTCATTTGGACGGGATTGGGATGGCTCAAGAAAGCAGCAGCAGTAGAAGCCCACTCCTCTCTCCTTGTCTTCCTCTTCTCTTTCTTCTTCTTCTTTCTTCCTGGAGTTTTCCCAAAGTGGCAAAAGTTGGAGCTCCCTTTAGGGTTCTTTCTCTTTCTTTATATAGATTTTTCTATTTTATGTGAACCCTAGGGTTTTCTCAGGCCCAAAAAGTCCCAAATGTCCCTCAATAAGTCACATTCGAGAGGCTGTCCATGCTATCTATCACGCAGGCCACGATCGTGGCCTATAATGCCACAATTATGGAACTTCATTTAGTTTTTTTTTCACGATCGTGGCAGACTAGGCCATGATCATGGCTTCCCCCAACTGCTTCCATATCATTCAATTTAATAAATAAATACATACTAAAATACCCACTATTAATGATGACATTTTCCTATAACTTTTGGGCTTCCGGCAGGCCGAGTGTGGACAATTAACATCAAAGTTTGGTCAAATCAAGTTAAGCCCATTGACATTGGATCAAATCAGATCAGGTCAGGTCGGGTCAAATTTTATTGTCATCTCTAATTATAAATTTACTAATAATAGAATTTAATTGTACAATTGTTAAAATTAAATTGTTTGGATGATTTCAAATATCAATAGTAAATATTAATCAATCATACATTCTAAAAATATAAACAATAATAACAATAATGTCCCAGTAGGAATCCAATTGAGATGTGAGGTCTAAAGAAGTACAGAAATACGCAACTTTAGTTATAGATAGTAGAAAGGTTATTTCCATTAGACTAAAAATAAAATTTTAGAAATTAAATAATTGTAATCCCAAAAGAATAACGTTAGGCCTTAAGGAGTAATATACTAGGATTTGGCTAGGTTATATAGCACTCAGTAATCATTGCAGATTAAAAAAGTTTAAGATAATTACAAAATGTCAAGTCTATACACTGTTATTCCTACCATCGCACCATAACTAAATTAATATCTACGTTTTACCACCTCATGGATTATTGAGGACCCCTTACTAATAGCCATTTAAATTAAAGTAGTGTATAGAAAAGAGATAGAACTACTGATTGCAACCCTTCATTAATATGTCCTAAAAGTGTGAGATCTTTAGTTTAGGTTCCAAACCCTTACATCATGATCCCTTAGTCCGTCACTTATCTTGTTTGCTAGTACAAGCTCCCTTATCCCATGTATAAAATTTTCAACTAGAATGTATTTTTCCATCTTTAAACTTTTGTGAATTTTGTTGTTCCTTTCTCTCTATATTATCTAGATATAAAAGGTAAAAGTTGTTTTAAATATAATGGAGCCTTTACCTAACTTCCTAATACAATTTTTAGCCTATTTGATGATTGATAACCATTCATTCACATTATAGAATAGGTTTAGCTTTTGTTAGATTCTTGACCAAATATTTTAAGAATAAAAATATTGAAAGAATAGGTGAGGGATTATTTTTTTAAAAAAACTAATAAAGGATGTAGAGTTGGTTTAGGATCCCTCCACATTTTAGGATCCCTCCACATTTATCTTTTTTCCATAGCCTAAGTTTTTACAACTAGTCAACAAATAGCTAAAGATTTAAGCACGATAGTTTTAGACTTAAACAAGTCTAACCAACTGACTTTAGGATTACAAGATCCGAGGGTTTCCAGTAGTGACTTATTGGTGAAAGTTTCGGATTTTTTCCAAAAGCCAAATAGAGAAATTAAAGATGGAAGGGTTCTTATTGTAGCTTGGTAAATTTGCACAACAATTAGAGTCATACCTCTATAGTTATAGTACTAAGAGTGATATTACACTGTTTCAACTACTTTTTCTTTATGAGGAAATATCATCCCTAAAGCATTCAGATCATTATTCAAATGAAGTGAATTTATATTATGATAATTGTCAAACCAAAATCAAAAGCCTTGACCATTCCTAATCTTCCTCTTGATTTATAGGTATAATGATCTTCTTATTATGAGTATTTCAAAGAGAGGCCATGGGTGTTCCTTATTTTCCTTTAAATTTTAGAAGTTAGAGTTGGACAAATAATATGCATACATCCACTTGACCTATATAATTTCTTTATTACTGAATAACCTCCAGATCCTCTTGGCAATTAGTATGTGATCCAAAGTTTTGAGAGAGAATATAACAAGCCCCCTCTTACGTAAAGTAACAAATTTTACACCATTTAATTTTGGCTCCATAAGGGTTATTGATGATAGCTATCCATATATCTTTTGATTAGCTTTTCCATTTCTTGATTAGTCTACTTGGAAGGATCAGGTGAGCATACTAGTGAACATATATGTTCATGAGGACTAATTATTCTATTTAGATGACACATCAATATCATAAATTGATTATAATTATTTAAGGGATTCAAAGGAGGAAAATCGTAACCTTAAGGAGTAGGGTAGCTAGCATCAGGAACATAAAGAAGGAGTAATTAAGTTAAAGCCCATCAAAAGAAGCTTAGAAGGAAGTTGGATGAGGCTTTGAGGAGGCCCAGCAATGGTAAAGAGCTTTTAGAGGAGCAATGGGAAGGATCTCCTTAAATAATCTTATAAAAATATATAAAAGGAAGTGCAACAAGAAAAGGATGGAGAAATTACTATTTAAGTCTTTGAGCTAGGTGAGCTATGATAGAGGAGAAGGTGAGAGAACAAAGAGGAAGAAGAATACTAGATATAATTAAAAAGCAAGAGATAGCTAGGGGAGTGAGTGAAGCATCTGAAGAACTTTAAGGGTGAAGGGTGGTGAGAAGAACATCTAAATAAGGAAATCTATAACAAACTTAAATAACTTTATTAATATTACACGTAACATTATAGATCTCGTGCTACCATATATACTCTTGATGAATTGAATTAAAATACTAACATGACATCCATTAGGATAACGTGTCAATATTTTATGTTCATATGACATTTATGAGGTTCATTATACCATATATGCTACTATATATTGATGATGCATCCAATATATACATGTTATATTATCATCATACTAGTGTGAAATGTCACATTTACATTTCTATATGAAAAGAATTTAATTAGAAAATTCATTAATGTTAATGGAATTAATTAAAAATAATAGAAATATTTGATTAAAAATTGAGTATAATAAGAAGACAAAAATAGTTTTCCTAAATTAATATAACTCATCCCAATAAATGATATGCTTATCACTTATTTTAAGCATATAGTTGAAATTACTATTTTTCCAATACCTATAATTATGAGTTTATTACATATGCCCATTTAATTTGTTGAAAAATGGTAAAAACATGTTCTTTATCTTTTGTGACTAGCACTAATGTCGTTTTCATACGAAATAATGTAGTCAACAATCATTATCATGTTGGACAAATTCTTATATCCATATCAATTAAAAGTAAGAATTAAGAGCTTGATAATGAAAAGACTATGTCCATACCAAAAAAGGTAAAGGACAACCTTTTGAAAATATGATAGGAGTTTTGTTAGTTAAAAAAGTTAAGAATTACTCGCAGTTAGCGGTCAATCATTGGGAGTTTTGAAATAAGTCAGATGGATGAGCAATGTGAATCTTAAAGGGGGGAGATCTTTTCACTCTAATTTCCACTAATCACTTCTGCTTATTATCCTTACCTATACTTAATAGTGGTAATGGTATACTATGATTACCTCCCCCAACTAAATCTCTTTCTTTAAATGCTTTAAGTAGTTCTAGAATTATTCTTATTCCTAAAGAATCTCTAATCTTGATCTCAATACCAACTCACTTCTCCTCTCCTACTCTACCTACTCTTTCCTTCTTCTATGAAGACCTCAACTTAAATTTATGCACATTCCTCTCCATTTCTTATCTGAAATTGAAACTAATTCCTGAAGTGAAAGATTTGTCAAAAGTCTCTCCTCCTGTTCACATCTTGCAACCTAGAATAGCCAAATGATAGACAACATTGGTGGGGGTTTTTTCTTAATAAAATAACTTCATTCCCCCTATTAAGAATGGGCTAAAACACTTTGGAATAAATATAGATTGGAACAAGTTTTCATAACTGAAGAAGATTATTTCCTATTTATATTTAGAGATGTTGCTAAAATGGCTATGGTATGGAAGCCTGACCATAACATTAGAGAGGGAAGACATTTTAAAAAAAGAAATAGAGTCCAAGTACTAATCTTGACATAAATCCTCAAAATACAATACCTCTATAGACATGTTTTCATAATATTCCATTAGAGTATTAGACAACTATGGGCATGAGCTACCTAGTAAATGAAATTGGGAAGCCTTTGAGGTTGGATGAACAAGCAGTAGTAGCAATGAAGAGGGTAAGATTTGCATAAGTATGTATGAAGTAGATAGGAAAAAAAACTTCTTAATACCATATCTATCCAAAGACTAGAAGACGAAGGAGAAATCAAAGCAAATTAAATTTGTCACTTACCCTTGAAAAATTGACCAACCAGCTTTGTAAGAAGTTTGGAAACCAAAAACTATTCCTCATAAAACAACAAAACCCTTACTAGAGCCTGACATCCTTTAATCCATGGATTCACCTTTCAACTCAAATACACAACAAGCAACTTATAGTTTACCACAAATCACTGAGCCAGATAATCAATCAAAACCAAACATCACCAAAAGAAAAAAACCAGGCATTTCAAAATTTGAAAACCCTTCTCTACAAATAAATTCCCTTACTGAAACTGAATCAATCTTAATGATCACTCACACCAATGAACTTTAAATTCCTTATCACATATTGTGTTAGTAGAAATATGGAAGGCATTCCTATATAAAATTTAAAAAGGGGATCTAGTAGGAAATAAGAAAGAAAGGGCTTATTAAGCCTTTATACATTATAATTGCAACTTGGATTACAGGGGCTTAAGCTGCCCTAAAAAACATCAAGTAATGAGAGATTGCATTAAAGAGAAAAACCTTGCGTAATTGGCTTGCTAGAAATTAAGAATGAGGAACCAATTTTGAACAAAGAGTTGTGGTTCGTAGGAGAGGAATGGAGAAAGATTTCCAATCATACCTCTTGTAGCCTAAGAAGAATAATTTTGGCATACAAATCAAAACACATTCAAGTGTTAAGTTCTAAACAATTAGATTAACATTTGCATATGGAGATTAACTTAGTTATTGTAGGAAAAGTTGCAAATTACTTTTGTTTATGATGCAAATTATTCTTTTCAAAGAAATAATCTATGGAGGGATACTAAGGAATTAGCTAAAGACATCACTAGTCTTTGAGTTATTTAGGCGATTTCAACTATATACTTTATCCATTTGAATCTTAAGGTCCAAGGAACAATACAAGGAAAATGGATGCAGACTTTAGAAAATGCTTAAGCAATTTAGGATTGGTTGATCTCCCATTTAAAGGTAACATCATCACTTAGACTAACAAACAAAAAGGCCACAAGATAATAACTACTAAATAACCAAAGAAGGAATCATCAAAGAAAAACAACTTGGTGCATGAGAATCCAAGATACATAGTGGAACTAGTCGGGAAGAAGGAGTGAGCCTGTGTGCAAAATTGCTTTGAAATAATCTAAAAGAAACAAACTTAATGAAGTGAACTAGAAAGAACATGCATCAAAGGTACAACAAGAAACAAATAACCTAGTTTATGAAGATTTGAAGAAAACAGTGGAAACTAGAGGAGAAGAAGGATCGAGTTTATATGTAAAGTTATCAGATAATGATCAATAACATATGATCTCAATAGTAGAAAGAAGTGAACTGGAACTTCAAGTAAAAGGATCAATATATGGTAGCAAACCCAAAGGTGGCAGTAGAAGAAAAAAAACCATATGCATAACATATATAAGACACTTGTTTAACAAATAACTCAACTAGCATTGGTTTTAATTACAGCAATCTTTTGTAAGTAATTAATTTTTCCTTGATTTCAAGTTATAACTAGAACCTTGTGTTAATTTGGTAAGATTCTGACCTCTTTGGAAATATAATATTTAATTCCAAGAAAAAGACTTAAGGGAGATTTGTATATTAAAATAAACCTATAATTCAATGTTTGTGAGTTAATATGGTAAAACAATCAGCTCTAAGCTACTCAATTTAGATGTCTAATCGAAACAACAACCTACATGATACTTGTAATTGTTTATCATATTTTGTAATACCAATAGGGCAAGTCATATTTGGATCATGTAAAATTTCATCTTAGACTGACCTAAACTTGATCAAATTTTAAAATAGTAGTTTGATTAGATTTTGATCTACTCAAAACCTGATTAAATATCTAAGTTAACTTTACTTTTCCTATTGTTTAAACAAGATTTTTTGTCACTTTTCGTTACAATAATCCTAACCTTCCATATTTTATTTCTATTTTGATTCATTTTAAAGTTCTTTTAAAATGAATTATTTATGAATTAGATTTAAGACAGAGTTGTGTGTTGTAACAAAATAATGGAAAAAGAATTACATATAAACTAATATTAATAATCAGTAAAGATTAAAAGTCAAGAAGATTATTGACAAGATCTGTCTGGATTGATGTGAGTTTATTAGTCAAGAAAGGCGGAGGGTTTATCTGGGCTTATGACATTTTTTTGGATTTGTGAGTTGAAGAAGGCAAAAAAAAGTTTTCTTGGGTTTGTCTAAGTTTAAGAGTTAAGGAATGCAGAGGAGTTTGCCTAGATTTATTTGGGTTTGATGTTAAAATTTATCTGAGTTTGTCTCAGTTGTTAATTGTAATGTTCATAAAGAAGGCCAACACAAAGTTTCTCTTTAAGAAACGCACGAAGTTCTAGTTTCTACTTCACTGGTCAATTAGGGGGTAGGGGACTGGGAAGAGGAGAGTCAGAATACAAGTCGTATTAGATCGTGAAGTTCAAACTCTAATTTAATTTAAAACTCAAATTTTTAAAGAAAATTAAAGTTTGAATCCATGTCTTAACTTAATCAACTTGAACTAAACCCAGTTGAATTTAAATCGAATTAGGCTGAGTTACTATATCTGCCATTCCTAATCACATTGTTCAATCATGTTGAATTTTTCACTAGAGATTTTATCACTCGTCTTCCCTCTAGTTAAGAGCTGTCATAATCATTGGATAATCATACTTTCATGATTAGTATAATTCTGAAATCTTTTCTCTCAAAACTCCCTTCCCGTTGGTAAATGTGACATTACTTTCCGTCTTCTTCCTCCTAACCTTGTCTCTATTGGATCCCAATTTCTTTTGGTATGTCGTCACAATCCATAGCTTAATATTGGAAACAATTTGTTGGACCAATGGTGGTTGACAAATAAAAATCCCTTTATGTTTTGATAATTATAAAATATATAGAAATGGTTAAGAAATTATTTCAGGTTTTTAATTAAAGGATCAATGCAATCTCAAGTGATAATTTCC
>JAOQMP010075805.1:0-19592 GCA_027563575.1 Erythroxylum pedicellare | reverse complement strand
AATTTGTATTGAATTGTTCATTCTGTAACTTTTGTATAAATTTGTATTTTGAAACAACTAAAGTGTTTTGTGTTTATGAAAAGGCCCAAATGGCTATTGTAAATATTGGTGACTGTATTGTGTTGATTGGAATTGTTTATGAATGAAAGTGGGCCCTATATGATGATTGACTTGCGCATAATATGTCTGATTGTGGTTTTAAAAAAAAGAGTTTATACCGAGTTTCTAAATGATTGAGTATTCTAGCACGTTATCCTCGCGGGGCACGAACTTTGACATCACCCATCGAAATCGGGTTCGGGTCTTGTGGGAGTGGGGTGCTACATTCATCACCCTAAATAAACTTCTGATTCTTCCTCAATAACTTGGTCATCAGAGTCGTTATAGAGAATCCTTCCACAAACCTCCTATGATAACCTGCCAGACCTAGAAAACTCCTCAACTCTGTCACTGTCTTAGGTGTATGCCACTTCACCACTGCTTCAATCTTCCTCGGATCAAAATGTACCCCATCTTTCGAAATCACATGTCCAAGGACTATCACCTTATGAAGCCAAAACTCACACTTGCTGAACTTAGCATAAAACTCCTTCTCCCTTAGTGTTTGCAATACCATCCTGAGATATTCCTTATGTTCCCCTTCACTCTTAGAATACACCAAAATGTCATCTATAAATATGATGAAAAATTGATCCAAATACTCCTTGAAGACCCTATTCATAAGATCCATAAAAGCAACTGGAGCATTGGTTAATCCAAAAGGCATGACTAAAAACTCAATGCCCATACCGTGTATTGAAGGCTATCTTGTTTGCATCAGACTCCTTAATTTTGAGTTGAAGATAGCCTGACTTTAGATCAATTTTAGAAAAGACCCTTGCTCCCTGCAGCTGTCAAACAGATCATCTACTCATGGTAGAGGGTACTTGTTTTTAACTGTAACTTTGTTAAGTCTCCGATAATCAATACACATCTACCATATTCCATCCTTCTTCTTAACAAATATAATAGGTGCTCCCCATGGAGATAAAGTCGACCTTATATACCCCTTTTCTAACAGTTCCTCTAACTATTCCTTAAGTTCCTTCAATTTAGATAGAGCCATCCTATACGGTGGTATGGAAATGGGCGAGGTTATGGGAATCAAGTCGATGGCAAACTCGATTTCCCTCACCGGTGGCAAACTAGGTAAGTCCTCTGGAAACACGTCTGAAAACTTCCTCACAATCAAGAAATCCCCTAACTTTCCTTCATTTACATTAGTGTCCACAACATGTGCCAAGAAGGCTTCACACCCCTTTCCTATCATCCTATTAGCTAACAAAGTCCAAATAATTCTTGTTGATCGTATTTTCCTGTCCCCTATGAAAATCACCTTCTCACCATTGCCCAGATCAAATTTCATCTCCTTAAGGCCACAATCCAACTTCGCATGATATTTCTCCATGACATCCATTCCAAGTGTAACATCTAAGCCTTTTAGGTCTAGAGATAGTAAGTCCACTACTAGTCTAGTACCATTAATGAAGAGCTCACAACTTCTATATATGCTTGACTTATTATCACATTCCTTCCTAAAGGGGTACTAATAATCAAAGAGTTATCCAAAGGCATCGAATTCACACCATATAATGCCATGCTTGCATAAACAAAAGAATGTGTGGAACTAGAATCAATTAGTAAATATACTGCTCAATTAAATAACTGAGCCATACCTGTGACAACCCCAGGTGCGACTACAGCTTCCTCTCTGGTCATGGCAAATACCCTTACCTGTGCCTGACCCCTTGACCTTCCTGGAGGAATAACCTTCTTTGCAGCTCCAAAACTGCCTACCTCAGTGACTGGCCTGGTTCTCACTATTTCTGCTCTACTTGGGGCTTGAAACTGTGGCCCCTCTTGCCTTATTACTTGGGGGCAGTCCCTGATCATGTGTCCCTTCTCCCTGCATTGAAAACATACATGCTCCAAGTAATTTGAAGAACTCTCCCTTGTGAAGTTTCCCATAGTGCTTACATTGGGGGTTTGTGTATTTACTCCTCCCCGTCCTTCCAATGCCATCCACATTTGAGGCTTGCCCTGAAACTACCTTTGCCTGCTTGTTCTTGGCAGGGCCACTACTCCCTACTTCACTTTGTGTGTGGTAACTCCTTGTACTCCTCTCAGGAATTGGAGCACTCATTCCCTTCTTAGAAGACTGCTTCCTGTTCTTCCTCTTCCTGCTTACTTCATTCTTTATATTCTCCAATTTTTCAGCCTAGAGTGCAGCATCTACCAGTTGCTGCTAGTCATAGAAATTGTGGATCAAGACTTTCTCCTTGATCCCCAAATGAAGACCTCTTTAAACTTACGACATTTGTCCTCCTTATTCTCCACAATGTTAGCTGCATGTCGGGAAAGCTAGGTAAACTTCAGCTCATACTCACTCACACTCATGTCCCTCTATGTGAGATTCAAAAACTCCCTAGCCTTCTCTTGTACATAAACCCTCGAGAGGTACGTCTTCCTGAACACTTCCATAAAGTCTCTCTATGACAACACTTCAGGCATAACCTAACTGTGGGGCACTGATTCCCACCAATGCAATGCATCCCCCAGTAACAAACTCATTGCATAATCCAATTTCTCCTTATCAGATTACTTCGTCTAAATTAGGACTCTCTCAGTCCTCTTCAACCATGTTTCAGCCTCTTTCGGATTTGTAATACCATTGAAATCTATATCTCCGTACTTACGGAGCTTATCATACTGCCCACTCTCTCCACTAGAGCTCGCATTGGAACTTAAGACCCTTAACCCATGACGTAAGTGAAAACCTGAGCAGAGGTTTAAAGAAACACGGATCTATGGGGTTTGCTTGAGGAGTAGGAGGAGGCAGTGGAGGTACCTCATGTTGCACACTAGTTGCCTCAGAATCTGGAGCGGAATGTGTCCCTGCATCTTGTGGGACATAAGATTCATTTGTGTTCCTTTAGTGAGAGCGAGATCGAGTCATAGCTCCTCGAGTTCTCTTTTAAGGCGGCATAATCACTCTTTCAATTTAAAACCATTTAAAAATCATTAATTCATGTAGAACAATTTCAAATAATGTAAAACAATTTAAATTATATAAAACAATTTCAAATCAGTTGAAACAATTCAAAACAATGCAAGTTATTTATTTAAAACAATGTATGTTCATTTCATATCTTAACTTACCCATTTCGTGCCTAGGATATTTCTAAACCTAGTCGTAAACTTAGACCTAAAACTAGTCACTCTTATACCATAGTATGTTGGACCCCGTTTTAGGAGCCCAATAGCGGAGTCATAAGAACATGAGCATGGAGGAAGACTCGGCACTTGGGATTTGAAGCTAAAGCCCTTCAGAAGCAAGGCGAGTTTGCTGTGGCGAGCAAAATCCCATATGTTCCCTTCGGGTTAATTACGCCACGACGAATGATTGAATTTCGCAGCAGCAGACCTAAAAATTTATCTTCGTCGCGGCAAAGTCGCCACACCAACAAAAAATATAGCTTCGGGTCAATTACACCACGACGAACTCTTGGCTTCGCTACGGCGAAACCTGCAAAACAAGCCCAACAATCCCAACTTCCTATCATACTAAATGCAAATATAAATTCTTTCAACCACCCTCATTTATTGAATCCCAAGGACCAAAATACATATAAACATAAACAACTTTTCTAAACTTTAATCTCATTTCTAAATCAAAATACCTTATAAGAACAAAAACCATGAGCAAAACGAAATATTTTTCATTAATATCAAAAGATAAGAGTTTTACAAAACTTTAACGGACATTTCAAGCCACAATACATCATAATCCAAAAATGCCAAGTTTACATAAACTAGAAAGGCTCAAAATGCGACTAAAGCCTTGTTTTACAACATTAGCTTAAAATACAAAAACAGTGCAAAAGTGGAGTGATTCCTCGACTCTTGGTTACTCGATCTCATGTTCTTCATCTAAAGATGGGACGGATAAAGGGGTGAGCTTAAAGCTTATGGGTAACAGTTTATAACGGAAAAATAAGCAAAACTTTTGAAATGTTAATTTGTCAAATACAAAGTCTAATTGAATTTTATAAAACGTATTGTTATTCAATTCTTAACCAACATTCACAAATTACAAATCATGTATGCATCAAATTTGTTAACATATTATAAGAACATAAGCACGTCAGAATGGTTTAGGTAGATTCATGAACATGACGAACTACACATTTCCACATAATGGTCTTGTGTAGTCATAAACTTGACACACTATCGCAATCCCACATAGTAGTTTTGCGTAGACGTAAACATGAGGGAGTCTATGAAGGAGCTTCGTGCCACTAGTGAGCAGGCAAGAGAAACCTTTAACTTGGTCAATGTGCACGTGGCATTCTTGAATGGATTACACCAAACTCACATAACATGTAATTCATGAATTGAAAATAGTTTACCCATATGGCACATTTTGAAAACTTTTTTTTCATAAACATGAGATATTTCGAAAATCATTTTCGAAAACCTGATTTCATAAAAATGTATCTTTTCAAAAGGAATTATTTCAAAGTCTTTTCGTAAATCATCAACACAATTCATATATCAAACATATAACAATTTCACAATCTAATCAAGAAGCAATAAATGCAACAGCTATGATGCAATTGAAATCATTAAACTTCCTTGATTCAAAGAAAACATTTAGTGGCTTTTTTACTCTATTATAAACATGTACCCACCTTGAATTCCTTGCTTAAGAAATTGGCTTAAGGATGTCTTTACTCTTGCTCCTCTTGCCTTCCTTGATTTCCTTTAACAATAATCAAAAACTCCATTCAATAGGATTTCCAATTTAGAACCTAAAGAAACATATTCACTAAAACCCATACATTTCCTAAGCTTTTGGAACCTAAAACCCTTTCAAAACATTCATACTTTCGGGTCAATTTTCCACTATCATTCTAATTAGGTAAATGAAGAAATTCAATAACACTTCATCTTAAAAACATGTTCCTTATTGTCTTAAGTTTCTAATGACACCAAAATCATTCAATTTAGTTCAGTACTCTAAGAGTTATACACCAAACGTTTTCATATTGTTCTTATGCTAAATAGTATTCTATGCTCAACTTCCATCAAAAATTTGAAATTCTTAGAGACTAAATTGAGACTTGATGTCTTCATACAACTTGTAGCCCTATGTCTCTATTATACTTCAAATAAAAAATCATTCCATTTGAATAATTACAAGAAATGTTATGTCTAAAATACCAAAACATGTTCAAGTTGTTTCCAAACAAACTTTGTCGCGGTGAGCCAAAAAGTTGGCCATAGCGAACTTTGATTTTTTTCAATGTTGGCCACGGTAAACTATAGAGTTGGCTGCCGCAAACCATGGGGACTTCATCTTGGCGAACCAAAGAGTTGGTCGCGGTGAATTTTCGCTGAAATGCAACTCTTCTCCCAAATTTTTCTAGATTTTTGACATCATCCACCATCTACACCTAACACATCTTATACAAAAATTCATCCTTTCTACTTCATTTTCAACTTCATTTCAACTCAATATCATTCATAAATACATCATGATCTATCTTTGATCATTAACCCAAAAAGAGAACATTTGCTTATATCATTCATCAACAACTTCCTTCACACATTCAACTTCATTTGAGTTTCATTTAACCGTACCTATGAAATTTAAAGCATAACTTACTTGTTGAAGCTTCAAAATCTTCAAACTCTTCAAGATCCCCAAAAACCCTAGCTTTTCTCTTCTTTTCCTCTTCATCCATGTTTTCTTCTTCTTCTAAATGCAAGACCACTTTTCTTCTTTTTATTTATACTCTAAATAAATGTGAAATGTCCACTTTGCCCTTCCTTTAAGCCTTATAGCCTTATATGCTTAAGTGATCTTTCAAAAATACCCTTGAACATTCTTACTACCTTAACACTTTAATTCACTTAACCTTTGTAATAAATTCTACTTAACCTTTGTAATAAATTCTACTAACAGTAACATAATAATTAACTCCACAAAATAATCCCATAAAGACCTTATAATTCATTCAAATCATGCTTAACTAGAGAAAAAAAAAGTTTGGCGGCCAACACTAACAACCGTAACCAAACACTTAAGATACATTCTACTGGAAAATCCAACCATAAACTTACTAATGGCACTACCAAAAATATGTTGAGAAGTAGGAAACAGAAGGTGGAATGGCATAGAGTTATTTGGTTCAAGGTTCTACCTCCAAGAATATCCTCTATATCATGGCTAGCAGTCCAAAACAGACTATATACGACAGACAAAATGTCGTATCTACAAATGGATAGAACATGCCTATTATGTTAGATCCATAGGGAAACAAGATATCATCTCTTTTTCATATGTCCTTATAATAGCTATATATGGGGAGCTATATTGAGCAGATGCCTAAGACCAAATCTAGGGAATACAATCATAGAAATAGTACAGATGGCGAATCTCTCAAACCCTAGGAACCCAGAGATATAGATTCGTGTCTTGTCCTTAGGGCTATTTATATACAGGGTGTGGAAATAAAGGAACCTCAGATGATTTGGTGGTATCCAATCACCAAAAAGGTTTTTGCATCAGAACTAAATCAAAAACTTAAAGAGCTCATCCTTCTGAAATAGCTTAACTAAGCATGTAACAAAAATATCCAAGCTTCTGAATGTGTAAGAGGATAAAGTATTTAACATAAGAGTATATAAGGACAAAGTAGAGGAACAGAAGGAAAACAAGTGGAAGAGAAAATAGGTTCAGGGAGAATCTAATATAAAGAGTAAATACAAATTAAGAATATAAATACAGATCAAGAAGATAAAAGAAGGTACCTCATCAAAGATCCTTCTCCATGCCTTTTGAGGAAGGCAATATCCAGCGACAGTGACAATCTCACCAGTTAAACTTGACATGAGAAAAGAAAAAAGTAATCAGATGAAGAAGAAGTAAGGAAGAATGAACCTAACAGATTATCTCACTTATAAGGTTTGGTTGAGGAACGGGACCTTCATTTCCATTGAAGAAATCAACCCTAGTTAGGGAAAATGACGGGTAGCGAGAAGAAGAGGAGATGGGAATTATCCTCTTTAATCCAGACCCTTCAGCAATCAAGAAACATCAATATGTAATAAGTGCAGGGACCCAGAAACGAAGTCGTTTCTGTTAAGAAAGTGGTTAATAGCCATTGGTTGGCTTTGATAAAGGAGTATAACTTCGAAGGTTGTAGAATTATTTCTTTACTCATTTTCAATATATCTACTCCATTTAATTTTTTCAAAAAACAAAGACTATGACTCAATAGTAATTCCTTCCAATATGCCAAATTAAAAAAATATGCTTTTTTACCAATTGAGTTCAACATCATTTCTCTTTCACTTTCTATTACTTAGGTGTTTTCCAAGTCTAATGTCACCTAAATGTGTGCCATCTATGCCTATGTTCCAAATAACGATGATGGCCCGTATAACATATTTTGCTTCTTAGCCTCATTGAATAAGTTTGATGATTACACACAGGACAAGCCATATACCCTTTAGTGCTCCACCTAGAAAAATTCCTATAAGCTGAGAAATCATTTATAGTCCACAAAATAGCGGCATGCGTTCTAAATGTTTCACTTTGAACAACATCAAAAGTTTGTATTCCAAACTTCCATAGATCATTTAAGTCATCAATTAATGATTGCATATAGACATCGATATCCTTACTAGGAGAAGTGGGACCTAGAATAAGCAAAGAAAATAACATAAAAGGCTCCTTCATACACTTCTACAGAGGTTAATTGTATGGCATTAGAATAACCGGCCACATATTGTATGAAGTACTCATATTACCGAAAGGATTAAATCCATATGTGGCCAATCCAAGTCAAACATTATGACAATCATGTGCAAACCATGGAAACTTTATAACAAATTCTTTCCATGCTATTGAGTCTGATGGATGACACATAATGTTATCATCAATGCGTTTCTCTTTATGCCACCTCATATCCATTGCTGTTTTTTGACATAAAAAGTCTTTGTAGTCTTGGCTTAATAGAAAATATTGAAGGATTTTATTCAGTATCTTTTTCCCTCTCCCATCGTCCACTTGCTACCTTGATGTACCACAAATCGGACACTCCTAAACATCTTTACTTTCCTTCCAAAATAGAACACAATCATACTGACATGCATGAATTGAAATATATCTTAATCCAAGGTCCCTTAATAATTTCTTTGCATCATAGTAAGATTTTCGCAATTTGTGTCTAACAGGTAATGCATCGTTAAGTAAGTCAATTAACATGTCAAGAGACTTGTTACCTCATTTATTATAGACCTTCAAATGCAACAACTTGACAACAAAAGTTTAACATCCCGTTATCTCATGCTAAGGGTTAGAACCTTAGAATAGTGTACATGAGAGTTTATTGAGAAGTTAGAAAGTGCATTTCATGCTCATACATAATATAGCACACACACATTGTGATTATTACTCATTGCACACACTAAAATGAATGTACATCTATTCATTGACATTTTTCAGGTATAATTGATTTATAAATGTGATTTTTATTAAGAATTATGGAGTATATTACTTAAAATTTGATTTGGTGATTATAATTATTGATTTGGAATATTTTGTGAAATTTACAAAAATTTTGGGTATTTCTGGAGTAAGAAAAATTCCAAGTGGTAAGATAATTTATAAATGGTAGTAGAAATAAGAGTCTAATGATAGTGGAAATTTTTTATAAATGACATTGGGATTTAATGACATATGTCATTGAAAATTGAGAGACAATTGTAGAAATTGGAGTTGATTGGACTAGTTTAATAAGAGAACCTAATTTAAACTCATAGAAATTGGACACGTGGCAAGTGTCACTTGCCAAGCCTAGTCTTTATTCCCACGATTATACTTGAAAGATAATTTAATTGTCTAAATCTTGCTTACTTCTTCTTCTTCTTCTTCGTGACTTTCTCTTCTTTACGAATATTCTCAAAAACCTCCATCAACTTTGAAACTAGCTTTCTCACCTTCACTTGCTACTGTTACCTTGTTGTTTTCTTCATTTGCCACAAGAAAAACCTAAACCTCCTAACCTTCTTATTGATGTACGTGAGTTGTAGGAGAAATTAGAGCTTCTTGGTGTTCTTGAAGAGAGTGGAGATTTAGAAACTAAATCAAGTAAGTCATGCATTAACCATTATGGGCAGAGTTAAATGAAACTAATATGATGAGTAATTTGAGATTGATAACTTGATCATAAAAGTGTATGTGTGAATCGCGAGTGATGAAATGTGTATATAAATGTCTTATTTCTACATATAAGAGGATTAACCTTTCTTACGTTGTTGTAGAGATGAGTTTAAACTTGAAAGATCATTGAAAAAGTGTATAAAAAGAGCATAGAAAATTCATGGAAAGATGATATATGTATGCTCTATTTTTATTGTTATTACGTGAATCCCTTTGGGTGTTTTAAAGATGAACTAAAATGAGTCTAGAGTTAAGGAAAAAGGATTAATGTGATTTCGTGATACGAGAAGAATTAAAATGAAAAGTTAGAGATGAAATGAAGGTGTTGATAAAGATAAAATTGCAAAAAAAAATGAGGAATGCATGTTTGATATGTTTGGTTTTTTATGTTTGTGATTAATCATAGATTTTGATTTGTTTGTGTTAAGTTGAGATGAAATGGAAGTAGGAATAAAGAGGAAATAATGAGGACATAAGTTAGAAATGTTGGATTTAGTAAAGGAGATGAAGAAGAGATGAAAATTATGTAGTTTCGTAAAATCTGGAGAACATTATCTGCCACGATCGTGCTATCCTCAGAGGAACTGCACGATCATGACAGAAAGGATTATCTAGGAGTTACACGATCATGCAGATGCATGATTGTGACAGATAGGAGGTATTTAGAAATTCATGATCGTGCATAAGCATGATCGTGATAGTGAGCAACCAACTAGAAATGCACGATCGTGCACAAGGACGATAGTGACAGTGAGGTTGTAGTGATATTTGACAGTTTTGTAACATTCTTCACTCTTTTGACCATAACTTCTTCTCCAGATCTCCGATTGACTTGAAATTTGAACCATAAACTCTTCACACATTTTTTTCCTCTCCACCTAATTTTATGGTCATCTGAATTCATTAAGAAAGGATTGATAATGATTGATTGATGAGTTTAGGATGAAAATGATGAAGTGTGTTGGAATTTCATCAATGGAGTGTTTTCACTAAACAAACATAAGTATTTTGGCCATATCTTAATCTTTAGATATCCAAATGGGATGATTTCTTATTAAGATTAAACTAGAGACATATCGTTACAAATTTTATGAAGGAATTGAATTTTAATTGTCTCTAAGAGTTTCAATTTTTGGTTTGAAGTTAAGTACTGACCACTATTGCAGTTTGAGTATAATTTGAAATATTTTGTGTATAACTTGCAAAATACTGAACCAAATTGTGATAAATTTATTTCATTAGAAACATAATACCTACGGGAACATTTTCTTAGAAGAAGGTGTTGCCTAAATACTTCATTTTCTTTGTCATAATGATCATGCAAAATTGACCCAAAAATCTATTTTGAGAAAAAAGCTAGGATGAACAATTGAGTGATGAACTTAGAATAAATTTGGATTATTGAGGTGGAAAACCTAAGTTCAAATTATACATATATGAGTTTTGATTTATGAATGATCATGTGATGTGAATAAAAGGAAACATACCTGGGATTGTTATTGAGCATGTATTGTACATAATTCGTATATATACATATCTGCATAAATGAGTACTTATATAATTGTGCAAATTTGGGATATGTGTAAATTTATATTGCATGATTTAGAAGAACGATTTGAGCGACCACATCTAGACATTGCCAGGAATTCAAGCCAATAACTATCTGGAGCAAACTGTGAGTAACCTAGACAGTCTCACTTAAATAATAGTTTGTTTTAAATTCTGTATCGAATTATTTTATGAATGTTATTTTGTTGATTTTGAACATTAAATGTCCAAGGTGTTTTATGCATGAATAAGATATTAGAAGTGCTCCTTATGTGTGAATTTTATGAAATAAGTGATACTCAATATTTATGTTGAATGCTGGACCGAGGTCCAATGATAAATGTGAGCATGACAATATAAAGGTTGTTGTGATCGGAGTAGTCACCGAAAAAAGCTTAAAGCTCAGAATGTGATAAGAGCCTCTGGATCAGTTATGAATGTACCTGGTATCCACTAAGGGATATGGACATTATTTAAAACAAGCCCGGTATCCACAAGGGATATGGGCTAGTAAAAAGGCACTCAATCACAACAAAGTAATAAATGAAAGTGAGTCTCATTTGTTCTGAATGTGATATGTGATGCTACATGATGAATGAAATGATGTGAATTATGTGAATATATGATGTGATGTGTTATATGATTTGAGTGAACCATCGAGGATGGTTAACTCATTGAGTTCGTAAAACTCATCAAAATTTCAACGTTAACATTTCAAGTTTGAGGGAGGATACTAGTGATAGAGAGACTCTAAAAGAAGTATAATTTTTGTACTTTTGGAAAGAAAAAATGGCTCAAAGGTCGGTCAGCTGAGACTGAAGTATTTAGATAGCATTTTTGTATAATTTCTCATGTAGGTAGTGTGTTTTGTATATAGAGATGTAAACTTTGATAGTTTTAAAAATGTACATACGTAGATGTTATTGTATATAGGGATGAAATATGAAATGCTACAATATACATATTTGGTTTTATGAAATGAAAGGAGGAATTTGGGTTTTAAATATTGTGACATTTATGCTTTTAATGATGTTGCCATGATTAAGTTAATGTCGTGATTGCTCTAGCATGCCATTCTTGTGGGGTACGTATTTAGATATCATTCAGGATGTCGGGTACATGTCCTGTAAGAGTGAGGTTTTACAAAAAGATAGTTGTGAGAAGTTTGAGCACCCTAAATATAATTCTTCTTGAGCAACTTTCAATAACTTCCCAAAATTATCTTCAATTATACTACCAATTATGTTAGGCATACCTATTTTATTCATAGTCTCCATATAATTCCTATAATTGCCTAACATCTCGTCAATCCCATCATCACCATCATCATTAACATCACAATCATCCACATCATTATTGTTACTATCATCATAACTTGTACCACTAGTTCTACTACAACTTGTTTCCTTATGTTCACCATGATAATGCCATAGACTATAGAATTTATCTATGCCTTGGATTAGCAAGTGATTATATACCACATCTTGACTTTGAAAGTCAACATTTAAGCAATTGATGCAAGGATAATGAATACGACATTCATCACCCATTTGATATTGAACAAATTGCATAAAACTCTTAACGCCTTCTACATATTCAGTGGACCATTTCTGATGAGACATCTAACTTGTATTCATGTAGTTATACAATTAAAGAAGTTAATTGAATTATTTAATGCATTTCTTGTTTAATTTTATGTTACAATTAAAGTTACTATTAATTAAGGTACGTGGTGTTGTTTATACCTGTGAATCAAGAAAGGGACTTCTCGCTTTGGTTCCTAGGCTTGTGGGATTTTTCACCGATAAGCCCCATCAGAGTTGCATTATCAATTTCCAACCCATATACCATCCTATGATTATAAGAATATTGCAAGCTAGTACACAAAACCAAAACATCATTTGTATTAACACAAAACCAGAACACGTCCTGCTTGAAGTTTATACAAACAATGTTCGTAAGAAAAGAAACATTATGGTACGTGACGTTGTTTATACCTGTGAATCAAGAAAGAGACTTCTCATTGTGACTCGTAAGCTCGTGGAATTTTTCACCTATAAGCCTCATCAGAGCTGCATCATCGATTTCCAGCCTATATATCATGCTATGTTCTAAGAATATTGCAAACTAGTACACAAAACCAACACATCATTTGCATTAATAAAAAACTAGAACACATCCTAGTTAAAGTTTATACAAACAAATTTCGTAAAACGCTATGGTATGTGGTATTGGCTATACCCGTGAATTGAGAAAAGGACTTCTCACTGTGGCTCCTAGGCTCCTAGAATTTTTCACCTATAAGCCCCATTGGAGCTACATCATCAGGTTCCAATCTATATATCATCCTAAGGGTTTATCATGCCTCAATGTTTCAAACAATACCCATATTAAATGAAATCATCATTTAATTGTTATGTGACAATAAAAGTTACTACTAATTAGAACTTTATGTTAAGTGATACTCAGAATATCACAAAAAAATTTTCTCACAAATACTCTAACTAGTAAAGCAAAACATATTGTAAATAGGTTGAACGACTTACCTAGATCGACAGACAACTGCAAACTATAAAGAAGGAGTACATCGGAAGATTGTGGACGCTCTTCAACACAAAACAGATTCTATAAAACAAGGGAATTTCATATTTAATATTATACATTTGCTCTTTATCTTTTCAACATTAAAAGAAATTATTGTTAACTGTAAATATAGTTGCAAATTACAATATTGTTCATCTTGTATTCATTTATTAGTAATTAAAACAATTTCAACTTCGAACGTTATATGCATAGCATATGTCCAAGTCTTAGATGAGAAGAGTAACTACATCCATATATACATAGCATAGCTTTCATCTTTCTAAATCGAGAAAAGTAATAGATGATAAAACTACATCAATATAAAAGCCATATTATTTAAGAGTTAACTAAACTTCCTAAAGGAGAGGAGCATTTGAATCATATGAGTTTATAAGACAAAATTAAAGCAAAATTATTTGACATACTCAAAGTATGCTTAGTAACAAAATACTTTCAATAAGAATATCATGTTGATTACAAAAAACTATTCACACTAATTACATAGCGTAATTACATTTGTAGTTATATTGGAAACATACAATTCATGCTATAATGCATGGTATATGTATTTGTTTATCAATACCCTAGTTATATTAAAGTTAGACAAGAAAGAAAATTATATGCATTAAAGAAGACTTTATATGCACAATAATTTTCTCCACCACAAAATTAAGAAAACTATTCACATTTACCATGAAACCATAATGAATTTAAACATGAAAAAATTGTAGAAAATGATATCAATATCATTTAGGAATTTTTTTCGAACACCTAATATACAACCACACATCAACCTAAATTAACAGAAAAACTTCATTATTTTCTCTATCTTCAACCACAATAACACATATCGACTATATTTCAACCATTATCATCAGCAAATAATGCAAAAAACTTAACATTCCACATAAAAAATTCCCATGGTTATCGATAAATACATTCGATGTTTATTGTGAGACCCAAAAAACAAAAGCAACACCACTCACCAGTTGGAGACCAAGCATAAGGAGACGATGGATGATAGAGAGAGCTGAAGAAAGTTTAAAAACTGATGATGAGTGTGAAAGAGTTTCAGCAATGGAGTGTTTGTGGAGAGGAATGGACGAAAATGAAAAAAGAGGGAAAAAGAGAGGTGTTTCGCACATCTATGTTAAACAGACTAGGACGATGTCATTTATAATTAAAAAAAGATGTCATCTTAGCTTATTTTTTGTAATTCACTACATTTGGTGACGAAGACAAAATTTGTCACCAAATCCCAAATTTACCTTCTAAATTAAATAGTTGTTGCAAATTTTGCAATATTTTGTTACCAAATTAAATAAATGTCACCAATACTAAACTTTTTTCATAAATTTTTTATTTAGATAAAATGATTAATATAAAATACTCATATTACAACCAATCATTAACATCATATTTGGAAATTATTAATATTTAATGTTGATTTCCATTTACAAAAGAATATTTGAAAATATTGTCTCCTAGCTTTTATTTCTTATAAGTTATCTTAATACTATTTTCAAATAATATTTTATTTTTAAAAATAATTAATATCAAGTGAACATCCGTACAATCAAATTCGTTCACTTAATGTAATATTTATCTAATTATTTGTAATAAACTTATAATATTATTATAAACCAATATGATTAACTTCTAATATTTTCAAACAATATTATAGCGATCATTGAGGCATTGTAATAATAATTTTTTCTCTATGTGTAATAATAATTATGTTACGCAAAGATGACAACGATTATGGAAATGTCTTTAAATTTGCAACAGTTTTTCTATTTCTAATAACATTGTACTATATTTCTTCCAACAAAATGGAAAATGACATCGTTTACCTTAACAAGAAATGACTTTGTTTTGTATTAGGTTTTTATCACTACTTCAACAAACTTCTCTTCATTTTCGTGTTAGCCGTCAACATTCCTCTACATTCTCAGCCCAATATCCATTGTCCCCTCTCTTATGCTCGTCTCCTGTATTGTGGTCATCATTGTCAAAAACCATCCTTGTTTGTATTGGTATCATTTTTTTTTCTATTTTTAAACCCTCTATCTTACGCTAAGTTTAATATATACCATTAGGTGTTTATTGTGAGTTTGTAATTCTACATTTGTTGTATAGGCTGTGTTTATGGTTGTATTTCAAAGATGATTTATTGCCTTCCTTTGTTTGTTATATATGATTTAACTTCTTTTTATGACCTTTAATTCTTCCCTCAAGAAAGCTTGCTAACTATTTGAAGAAAGGTCTGAAAGAGTAATTAACTTTTTTAATTTGTATTAATAGTAATATAACCCAATATAGATGATATTATATTTCTGTACATCAAGAACATAGTCATGTGTAATCTACTTTAAATTCCAAAATTTTGTTATGATACAAAGGGTAAATAGATTACTGTTATTTTAATAAGGGTAACATTCATCTCATTAGGCAGATTGGAGATGTATAAGTACTAAACTATAGTACTTTAACTTATTATTAAAATTAGAGTTGAATATGATGAATTTTATCCTAAATTCACATTTGTAGAATATAAGTCTTAACTGAATTAATCAAGGAATGTCAACATGGCGACTAGTTTCTAATGGTAGGAATTCATTTCGTTGGGAGGAATGTAGGAAAATTTTCTCTACTGAAGGAAAATAAAATGCAAAATAAATCCCCTTTTCATACACTAATAATCGTTTGCCATCTATGGTCAATCTTCTTCTTCAAGGTTTTTAGTATCATCCGAACTACATTACCTTCCTTATTATGTGGATCTCATTTCATATTATGAAGCTATTATATATATTCACATTTGATGATATATACTATATGTTGTGTTAATCTTCCTTAAATCTTCAAGATAACATCTATGGTCATGGAGGCAGGGGCGATGTCACAACAGTTCATAAAGGATTAGGAAAATTAGTTGTTTTGGAAAAATTTTCAATTCCAAAGACTTCGTCTGCTCATTCAAGTATGTATGAGTTCCAATTTGGGTTCATTAAATGGTTTCACTAAACTACCAATCTAAGTTTTATATTGATTGTGTTTTAGGTGAAACGCATCATACTAGTAGTTCGTCCAAAGAAATTGTCTTTTATACTAAATTTAGGGACTCATTCACTGTATCCTCTAAAAGTTTAGCTATAGTGAAGAAGTTGTTGGAAGAGGGTATCAATAACCCTACACCTGAGGGAAGATCTTTCACTATTTCAATTAGTGCCTTCGAACGTGAAAGAATCCTTCTTGGGAATCTAGACATAGGAAACTCATTTATCTTTACCGACTCTCATGTCACTTGAAATCCATAAAAAATTATATTATTGTCATTTATTGATGGAATGACTCAGCTTTAAATTTTATTTATTGTTCTATCAGTAAGAATTTTTCAGACAGCCTCTCATTTAGTTAGGGGTCAAACTACGTACTATTTTTGTTATTATTGTTGTTATTCTATGTCTGTAAGAATTGTTAACCTTTTATTTATGCTACTTGCCATATATCATTATATTGTATTGATACCATTTCCAAAATTTTTATAAATAATTATTTTACTATTACTAAATATTAATGATTAATACTACTTTTTTACTTAAAATTATGATATTTTTAGTATTGTTAAAATTAACTGTTTCCAAAATATATTTACTTTTCATATTTTAAATAACTTACCATGTGTTTTTCAACAATATGTTTTAAATATTGAAAACAACTTTACAAAAAAAATATCTTAATTAGGATAGATAATAAAAATCTCAATTATAATTAACCTTAACTACGATTATTACTTATTATTAACAACCTGTCTTCCAAATATTATTAATTTTTAACAATATTATCACATATCAAATTTCATCAATATTCACATAAAATTTTCAAAAATATTCGAAGAACCACTTTTAGTGACAAAATAATAGACTATCGTTATATCCTACCTCAGTTGTGACGAATAAAGGAAAATGGTCACAATGTGTCCAACAATCCATGACACTAAAGAAACTCGTCACCAAACTTTACCGACAAAGTACAATAATCATCCTCAATAGTGAAAATTCCATGACATTCAAACATTTATCGGTTTATATTATCTTAGCTCAACCTTCTACGATGATTCACGAAATCGTCGATAAAATGTGATTCAATTTGTGACGCAATTTAGTTTTTAGTTGCTATTTTTCGAGCAATTGCCGACATTTTGCTAAATAGACATTAATCACATTTATTTTTTCCACATGCAATGACAAAAATTTCTAGTCGTCAATAATTGTTTCTTTTTTGCGATGGAAGTACCCTAACGTCGTTAAAACGTGTTGTTATTGCAACGACTTCCATTATTGGTTTTTGCAGAAACAAAAAGATGTTAGGCAAAAACAAAAAGTCCCAAATCACCGTTTTAAATGGAAGTGGGATGTCCATTTAAACCCACCTCCCAATCCAATTAGCCCTACTTTAATAAAAAAATTTAAAAATCCATATCAGAAAAAAATTCTTAGTTGTTCCTTCTAGTGAGGAATTCTTTTAAACACTTTCCAAACATTAGGGTTCATTTTAAATGTTTTGCAAACATTAATGTTCATTTTGAATGCTTCAAAATGTTATGTTCTAACTCAGATTTTACTGTAAACACTGAGGGCTAAATTAATCGTTTGGCCTAGTTACGTTCAAACTTTTAGGTTTATTTATCTTAGTTTCTAAAGTAATGTCTATTTTATTTTTAGATCTGTCTTAAGAGGTAATCCAAGACTACATTTGGTCATACACCAAAGAACCTATACCTAGAAGACAAATATAACCATAAAAATCAAGAAAGGAGTGTTATAGAATAAAATAAATAAATATAAAAACAAACAAAAATGTGATTAGACTATTAAAAATAAAGCTTTCCTAGTATTTTAATTCTCTGGCAACGATGTCAAAAACTTGATGTGATATAGAAAGGAAACACAAAATAGAATACAAGAGAAATCACCTAGGTAAGTACACCTATTGTTTCATCTAATATGGATCAATGAGTTAAGTATCAATCCTATAAGGACTGAAATTACTAGTACTAACTATCTTCTTATTATTTAATCTAAATAAGTGAATGATTGAGTAAAAAATAATAAAAAGACAAAAATAACAACTTGGAATCACTAAAAATAATGCAATAATTAAGAATAAATAATTAGTTGATAACTAAGATATAATAATAATCTTCTTAGGTCTTTACTATGTTGGAATTTATCTTGGTTTGAAGATTAAATCTGGGTCATTTGATCAATAAGAATTCCAAAATTACAATTGTACTCTCACGTTTAAAACATATAATTCATATTCTTAAGTATTTTAATCGAATTTCTCTCAAATCAAAAGTTCCTAAGAATGCATTAGTTCATTCTATGAATTACCAAGACATATTTCACTCTAACTTAGAAAGATAATTTGATCTTATATCCAAAATTCCATTCAACCCTCATTATTCATACTATAACCTAATTATATATAAGACTTTTGTGTTTTCGACTTCAATCCTATATATGAATTTGATGTTGAATCCTCTACATTCATTACTTTAATTCAACATAATAAAAAACATGAATAATTCTCAAAAAAATCATGCTCTTTCATTGAAACAAAGGAATCAATTTAAAAAAATCATTATAAGGTTCATCCCATTTAGATATATATGCTAATTAGTTTATAATAAAATAAATAAAATCTATAATAAATAATAAAGAACATAAGAAAGAAGATTGAGTTCTCATCTCTTGAATCTTGAATGTTCTTAATGATTCTTTTGTTTTTTTCCAATATTATTTTATTCTTAATATCAGATGTTTTTATCAACTTTCAAATTTTTTTCAATGTTTCAAAACCAATCCTAAATTCATCTCTTTTTATTTTCTATCGTATCTCTTGTGAAACATAAAACTTTAATTTTTTTAACCAATATAGGCCAAATACTAAACTATTTTAGCCTACTGTGTTGCTTAAGCCCTCTTCCAATTTATTTTGTCATAGAACACCTCTAACATGAGTCTAGATATGGTTCGCGTTGGGCCCCGAAATTTTTTTGATTTATTTATTCTTTATTTTTGATTTACTTGTTTTATTATTTATTTTTTATTTTTAGAGTTGAGTCAGTAAATTAGTAAGTATGAAGGGAATGTTGAAATTAAAGGTTAGAATGAAGTGTTAG